>JANZXU010034273.1:0-51576 GCA_027576215.1 Amissidens hainesi | reverse complement strand
CATTTACTCATATTACTTATAAAAGAATTGCTGGTTTACTTAAATTTATCTGTTTAATTTTCAAAGATCATTTCTTTCATTTATTTTGTCACTCTCAAGCGACTTTCTTATCTTATCACTAATAAGTTTTTATGTCAACAACTTTTCAAAAACTTTTTAACTTAATTTTAAGTTTCATTTAAGTTTTTGTTGCTACTCATCAGCGACGAGATTTATCTTATCATTTTATTTAATATTATTAATAATCAAATTTAGCTTTTTTAGGAATTTAACTCTTAATTTCTATTATTTGTTTTATATTACTATATTTTTCTATTAATGATACACTAGGAGGTGTGTTACTAACATGTTTTACTGTCCATTATCATAAATCTAAATAATTTCCATAAAAGTTTAATTATTCAATTAACATTAAAATAATATTATTACTTTATAACTCCTATAGACAATAAAAAATTCACATATGCTTTTTTAATATATATGAACATTTAATATTAATTTAACTATAATTTTATAAACATAAAACTTTACGTATTATATAACTAAAGCTTCATAACATTTTAGTTATATTTAAATTATGTTTATGTATTTCATCACTATATAAAATTGCATATCAATAAATATAATATTTTTTAATTTGTTTCTTAAACAATTCACTTTCTCTATCTATTATTTTAAAAAATTCTTCAATACTCTTTTGATCTTCCCTCAAAGACTTATCTCCATATAAATTATCTATAAAATTATTAGAAGTAAATTTAAATTCATTTTTATACTTATTTTTCAAAGTAATAACCATAGCAACTCCTATTTTTACTGGATTAACAGTTTTTCTGTCTGTAATATGTATCTGAACTCCTCCACATTCCTTATCATTTAAAACTCCATCATCTTTACTATATTTAGAGCTTGTAGGTTTAAATGATATAGGTCTAAACTTAACACCTGTTAAATTTAAATTATTTAAATCATTGGCAAAATTTAAAGAATTAATCCATGGAGCTCCTATTATTTCAAATGGTTTAGTTGTTCCTCTTCCTTCTGATACATTAGTACCTTCAAATAAACAAGTACCAATATATGCAAGTGCTGAATCTAAAGTAGGTATATTAGGAGAAGGCATTACCCATGTTTTTAGATTTGTTTCATCATAATACATATCTCTACTCCAATTTGTCATAGAAATAACTTTTAAATCACAATTAATCTTAAATTCCTTATTAATAAAATTAGCATATTCTCCTATAGTCAATCCATATCTTTGAACTATAGGATATTTTCCAACTAAAGAACTATAATCTTTATTTAAATAAATTCCTTGAACTTGATTTCCACCTAAAGGATTTGGTCTATCAAAAACAACAAAAGTTTTATTATTTTTTGCACAATCTTCCATAGCATATACTAATGTATTTATATAAGTATAAAATCTTGCTCCTACATCTTGTATGTCATAAGCTAAAATATCAATATTATTTAACATATTTGAAGTTGGTTTTTTATTTTTTCCATAAAGACTATATACCGGTAATCCTGTTATTACATCAATCTCATCTCTTATATTATCACCGGCAGATATATTCCCCCTTATGCCATGTTCTACAGAAAATAAAGTAGTTAAATTAGTTTTTCTATTTAAAATATCAATAGTACTCATAAAATTACTATCAATTCCTGAAGGATTAGTTATAAGTCCAACTTTTTTATCTCTAAATATATCTATATTTTCATCTATATTATCTATACCTAGTTTTACAACCATATCTTCAGCTGCTTTAGTAGTGAAAGATAAAAAACAAATACTTATAATAAAAATGCTAATTGTTTTAATATAAATCAACTCTTTATTTTTCATAATAATCCTCTCTTTTTAAAATTAGTTTTAACACATATGCCCAACCTAAACTTACATCATAGTTATTTCATTTATTAAATAATTTTATTTTTACTTTTACTTAGATACAATTATTACCACTTAAATTTTTATTATCTTCACATTTTTAGTAATCTAAAACAAATATCTATTAAATATGGTAATATATCTTAAAAGATACCTTAATTTATTTTGTGTAGTAGGAGAGATATTATGCTAAAAGAAAAAAAATATATACTTTTTGATTTAGATGGTACTATAACTAACTCAAAATTAGGAATAACAAAATCGGTACAATATTCACTTAAACACTTTAACATTAATGTAGAAAACTTAGATGATTTATGCACTTTTATAGGTCCACCTCTTAAGGATTCATTTATGAAGTTTTATGGATTTGAAGAAACTAAAGCTTTAGAAGCTATAAGTAAATATAGAGAATACTTTGTTGAAAAAGGTATTTATGAAAATGAGCTTTATGAAAATATAGTAGATGCTTTAAGCATTTTAAAAGAAAAAGAAAAAACTATTATACTAGCTACCTCAAAGCCAAAAATATTTGCTGAAAAAATTCTTCAACACTTTAATCTTGCACACTATTTTTCTTATGTATGTGGAAGTGAACTTGATGGAAAAAGGACTAAGAAAGGAGATGTTATAAAACATGTTCTTAAAGAAAATAATATTACAGATATGAATAGTGTTATTATGATTGGTGATAGAGAACATGATGTTATAGGGGCTAAAGAATCAAATATAGATTGCATTGGTGTTCTTTATGGATTTGGTGATTATGAGGAATTATCCAAAGCTGGTGCTGTTTATATTGTTAATGATATTAATGAATTAAAGAAGCTTTTTTACTAAATAAAAATAGAAGTGGTGTTAATAAATTAAATTTTTCCACTTCTATTTTGAATCACTTTACAATTATATTATCTCACATATTTTGCCTAATGAAAAAATAAAAAAATTATATTCTTTTATTAGACAAACATATATATTACTCCAATATAAATTTTTATAGTTAAATGAGCTACTATACACGTTATGACATTTTTAGTTTTAAAGATAATCACACTTAAAACTATATCCATTATGAAGGCTGTTACTATTTTAAATAAGCCTTTATGGTAATATAAGATAAAAAATTAGATAAACAAATTATTGCAGATACTTTAGGGAATAAATATGATTTCAGCATTTTTAAACAAAACCTTCTAATGATAATAATTCTTTTACTAATGATCCTACTATTATAATTGCCATAAAATATATAAAAGTAGTTATTACAGAAATACGTTGTTTTTTTTAGCATGCTAATTCACTTATCCTCATTATATATTCATAAACTATATTTTTATCGTTGCAATTACTTAAAATTTTTATAAGTTCCTCATCTTCTATTAATCTCATTATTTGCATCATTATACTCACATAAGATTTTTCATTTTCAGTTGCTAAAGTAATAAATATTTTTATTCCTTTTTTATCATATATATCTATAGAATTTTTTAATGTTGTAATTGTAATACCAAATCCATTAACATTCTGTACATACTTAGCATGTGGCATAGCAATTCCTTCATTTATTACAATATATGGTCCTAAAGTTTCAATATTTTCTATCATATTTTTTATATAACTTTCATTTATTGTACCTTTGTTTAATAATGGCAAAGCACTAATTCTTATTGCCTCTCTCCATTCATTAACATCAACATTTAAATTAATACAGTCTAATTCAATAAAATTTGATATGCTTTGTATCTCTTTTTCTTTAATTGTAAAATAATTATTTAATTGTTTTTTTAGTTCATAAGCATTTTTTATTTCACAATTTTTATCTATAATTTTAAATATATCACCTATAAATTTATTATCATAAGTAAAATTAGCATCTTTTAAATAACTCCTTATTTTATTTAAATCCTGATCATTCAATAATGGAGTAACTACTATATGTGGTATATTAATATCCTCTTCAATAGGAACCGTACTTATTATAATATCTACTATTTTTTTGTTAATAAATTCTTTTATATTATGAACTGATGTAACTCCTAAAATATTTGCATGAAATTTTTCTGATAATTTACAACTTAATAACCTTCCTGTAGCAAATCCTGTTGAACATGCTATTAAAACATTTTTTTTATTCTTATTGCAATTTTTTCTTACTCTTTCTATAGCTGATTGAAAATAAAGAGTTAAATATCCAATCTCATCTTCACTTACTTCTCTATCATATTTTCTTTCAATAAATTTACTACAATCTTTTACTATATAAAATAAATTATCATAGTTTTCTTTTATATTATCTAATATAGCATTTTTAGTATTTATACCTATCTTTATTCTAAATAGAGCCGATTTCATATGTTTTAAAATTCCCTGATACAAACTAATATCAGTTCTTAAGTTCATTTTTAATATTTTTTCAACATTAGTTATTAATTCATTAGTTACGCACTCTACTTCATAATAATTTACTCCTTCTAAAACATCACAATTATCTGAACTACTAGAAAAAATTTGCGCAATCAAATATTTTCTTTCATCTTTATCTAACTTAACTCTAAAATACTTTTCTATTTCTTCAATAAAATTTGTGATTACTATAGTTTCACTTTTTTCTATTATTTCTATATCATAGCTTATATTATTTTGTATTTTTTTCTTCATAAAAACTCTACTTATAGTAACCAAAGTATTAATTGTTAATTTATCAAAATCCGGATCTGATAATACAAAATTTAATTTATTTTCTAATTTTTTAATTATATGCTGTACGAATTTTATTTTTTCATTATTAAAATTTAAACAATGTAGATCATTATAAATTACATTATTTTCTTTTTCATAAATATGATTAATAGTTTCTATAATATTATATTTATTTTTATAATTAATTAGTAAATCAACTGTAGCCTTTCTAATCTCAATTTCTTCACCACGAAATATTATTCCATTTCTTTTCCCATTTATTATCTTTATATTATATTTTTCAAGCCATTGTCTTACTAGCTTCATATCTGAAACTAAAGTACTTTTACTAATCTTCAATTTGTTAATAAGTATTTCATAATTTATATTTGATTTAGAATTTAATAACTCATATAAAATTATTACTACCCTCTCTTTTTGACATAAAATATATTCTTGAAAATCTAAGTTATTAAATATTTTATATATTTTATTTTTATCCGAAGTACTACTTTTATAAAGTATACCTGAATTTGGCTTTCTAATTATTTTACTTAAGTTATTTACTTTTAAAAAATAATCTATTTTATCTAAATCATATCTTATAGTTCTATTACTTACATTAAATGTATTTGCTAATTCTTCTATTTTAACAACTTTGTCGTATTCAAATAAATTAAATAATATTTTTGTACATCTTTTATTTAACATAATTACCTCATTCTTTAAAATTAAATCAAAAGGCTGCTATAACACTTCTGAAATAGTAGCCTTTTGATTTTAAATATTTATTTTTTTAAAATTTTTGTTTTTCTTCATATACATTATTTAGTACTTCTTCATCTTCTTCTGTTACATTATTTAAAACTTTACTCTTAGTTTTAATAAAGTTTGGAACGATTAATGCTATTATTAAAGCAATAGCTATTCCAATAACTCCAGCTCGTCCTAAATATTCATATGTTTTTCCTATAACAAGTCCTATTATTCCAAAGTCAAAATCTCCAAATGTAGTATTTTGAAAACCTAAATTCCCTAGTATAGGCAATAATAAAGCTGGTATAAAGCTTAATAATAATCCATTTACAAACGAACCAAAAATAGCTCCTCTTTTTCCACCTGTAGCATTGCCATAAATCCCTGCTGTAGCACCACAGAAAAAATGTGGCACTAACCCTGGTATTATTAATACTCCTCCTAAAACTCCTAGTATTAACATTCCAACTATTCCTCCTACAAAACTAGCAATAAATCCTATTACTACTGCTGTTGGAGCATATGCAAAAAATACTGCGCAATCTACTGCTGGTATAGCATTTGGTATAACCTTTGTAGCTATACCTTGGAATGCTGGCAATAAATCTCCTAAAATCATTCTAACTCCTGAGTAAACTATAGTTACACCAACTGCAAATTTCATTGCACATAATAACGCAAATAATATTGGAGCCTTACCATTTGATAATGTTGACACATATTGTGGACCTGCTGCTATGGCTGCTATTAAATAAAATATCATCATTGTTAATGCTGTTGATATTGTTGTATCTCTTAAAAATCCCCACTTTTCTGGTATTTTAATATTTTCAGTACTTTCCTCTTCTTTACCTACTTTACTTCCTACCCAAGCTGAAATATAATAAGCTAAACTTCCAAAGTGACCCATAGCAACATCATCACCATCTGTTACTTTTAAAGTATATCTTTGTCCTATAGCTGGTGAAATAGCACTCCACGCTCCTAAAATTATTCCTCCAAGAGCAATTAATACAATTCCATTAAATCCTGCCGTTTGTAATACTGCTGATAATAAACATGCCATAAAAAAACTATGATGTCCTGTTAAAAATACATATTTATATTTTGTAAATCTAGCTATAATTAAATTTATTATTAATCCAGTTATTAATATAGACATAGTTTCCACACCTAAAATTTTTTGTGCTAAAGAAACTATTGCTTCATTATTAGGAATTACACCTTTTATATTAAATCCTTTTTCTATCATTTTACCTAAAGGATCTAAATTTAAAACTATAAAATCAGCCCCAGCCCCTAACATTAAATATCCTAAAATAGGCTTTAATGTTCCTGACATAATTTTATGTGCTGGTTTCTTTAGAGCTACAAGTCCTACAAATGCCATTAAACCCATTAATAGAGCTGGTTCTGTTAGTACATCTTTAAAAAACTCTAATACTCCCATTGTTTTTCCTCCTATTTATTTAATTGTGCATAAATTTCTTTTATTTTACTTAGTATATCCTCTCTAATTTTTTTCCTATTTACGTAACTTCTAACCACAGCTACATTATCAAAATCAAATTGATCCGCTAACTCCTTCACCGTAACATATAAATCACACTTTTTGCCTGATGCCGCATTAAAATCACAACACTCTACGTCTACATTCATACCTTCTTCTCTACATAATTCCTCTATTTTTGTAGCTAACATTAGACTACTTCCTATACCATTACCACAAACTGTTATTATTTTCATGTTTTTCACCATTCCTTTACTTTATTTCTATTTATATCTTTCTAATAAATCAATAATATCTTTTTTACTTTTACATAAATTTATTTTTTTTACAAATTCATCATCTTCTAAAACTACCATTAAATTTTTAAGCAATTCTATATGTGATTCATGATTTTTAGCACATAAACAAATTACTACTTTAACAGGATCATACTCTTTATTTCCAAACTCCACTGGTGTTTTTAAAGTTATTAATGATACTCCTACTGCATTAACACCATCTTCTGGTCTTCCATGAGGCATTGCAATACCCTCTGAAATAACTATATATGCTCCCATTTCCTTTACGGTATTTATCATTGCTTGTACATATTCTTTTTGCACAAGTCCCTTTTTCACCAATAACTCTCCTGCTTTTTTTACTGCTTCTTCCCAATTTTCTACATTAACATCTAACTCAATAACATCTTCATCTAAAAATTTACTTATCATATTTAACCCTTCTTTTTTACATATAAGCTACTTAAAAAACATTGCACTATTAAATTGCATATTAAATTAACGTTTAAATATTTTGTTTTTAATAATGAAAACAAACCCTAAAAATAAATTATTTATAATATTTTATACCCTAAACTTATGGCATCTTTATAAAATCCATTTACTGTATCTAAAGAATACTCCTCTAATGATTTCCCAAAATTCTTAAATTTATCTAATATATCATTTGTTATAGTAATTATTTGACACCCACTTTCATCAGCATGCACTACATTCAAAGCTTCTCTGCAACTTGCCCATAAAATTTCAATATTAGGTTTATCTTTACAAAGTTCTACTGCTTCTTTAACAATATTTATAGGATTCACTCCTGTATCTGCTATTCTACCAGCAAAAATTGAAATAATACTTGGTGTTTTAGGATTTAAAGCTTTTATTATTTCTTTAACTTGCTCTATTGTAAATACCGCTGTAACATTAACCTTAATTCCTTCATCACTTAGCTTTTTAATTATCTCTCCTGTAAAATTACCTTTTGTATTTGTAACAGGAATTTTTATATAAACATTATCTCCCCAGGTAGATATTTCTCTTGCTTCTTTTTCCATGTCATCTATATTGTCTGAAAAAACCTCAAAAGAAACTGGCATATCTTTTATTGATTTTAATACTTCTTTTGCAAACTTTTTATAATCCTTAATTCCAGCTTTTTTCATTAATGATGGATTTGTTGTAAATCCACTAACAATGCCTTTGTTATACTCTTGAACCATTCCTTCTAAATCTGCTCCATCTGCAAATATCTTTATCTTTAAATTTTCTAACATATTATCACCCTTTCAACCTTTTTTGAAACTGTTTACAATTTAAATTATATATGAGCTTTTTTATCATTAAAAGCTTGAAGTATTTCCATTTAATTGTGGCAAAAATCACACTAAAAATTTTATTTTTACATTACAAAAATAAAAAAGTTCAATAAAAATTATAAAATATAATTTTTATTGAACTTTTTTCTAGTTAGCCAATTTATCCGCATTTTTCTCTGATTTTTTAGATATAAGATTAAGGGGTATGATAACAAAAATTACCCAAAGTATGATATCCTTTAAGATAAATATTATATCTCTATTAGTTAATACTTCACCTGAAATTATTCTATTCCAATTATTCAGTAAAATGAATAGTACAGCTCCTATTACTGAGCCTAATATTTTTCTTACTTTCTGTTTATTCTTACTTACTCTAGATATAAGTAATCCTTTTTTCATACTTTTATATGTAACATAAGCACATGGTATGAAGATTTCTATATTAAAGAATGATAATAAAAAAGCTTCATTCCTTAATATCCCTCTGTTAATCATAAGTGCTAATATCGCCATCATAACCAATAACCCAATAAACTCTATGTAAAAAGCTTCATAAAAAATTTTATTTCTATATGTTAAGTTAAATTCATCTCTTCCTTTAAAAAAATCTATTAAATTAACTCTTAAAAATAAAGTTCTTATAAATATGTATGAATTCCCTCCTACTAATATTAACAACTCTGGACTAATAGATAATATATTAATATTTATTAAGTACATTTTTAAGGTTAAAGTAATTAATGCTAAAGCTTGCAATATTAAATAACCATCAAAATATACATGATGTAACTCTTTATCAACTCTTTCCTCTTCATTATGAAACTTCATAAGCTGTCCCTCCTATAAGTTTTAATTAATCTGTTTTATACAAAATTTAATGTATACTTTTCATCATCACTATAATATAAAACATAAGTAAAAACCTTGTGAAAAAATTTTATTCCTATAAATTAAATTAAATTCATCACACCCTTTTAAGAAATTCATTAAATTAACTCTTAATAATAATGATCTAATAAGTATATATAAATTTCCACTTAATAGTATTAATACCTCTGTACTAATAGAAAGCATACTAACATTAATAAAAACTATCTTCATAAGTAATACACACAAAACTAAACCTTGTAGAATTAAATAACCTTTAAAATTTATACTTTCAACTTGTGTATCAATTCTCTCTTCTTCTTCATAAATGTTCATAAGCTAGTCCTCCCAAAATAATTGGTCTAATGTTTTTCCTAAAGCCTTACATATAGCTATACATAATTTCATAGTAGGATTATACTTACCTGATTCAATCATACTTATAGTTTGACGAGTTACTCCTACCTCATTAGCAAGCTGATCCTGTGATAAATCTTTTTCTATTCTAGCTATTTTCATTCTTTTATTCTTTTTATTTTCCACAATATCTCTCTCCTTGTATTTGATAATATAATTTATTCTTCCTTTTGTCAATTATATATTACATTTAGAACTATATTTTTTACATTGTTAGTTCAACAAAACATATATAAATATATTAATATCTTTTAAAATCCTTATTAAAGTTTTGTATAAAATAATTAGACTATTAATCAAAATTGTTATTTTTTTATAAAAAATCTTTAATTTTTATTTATGTTTTCCTTATTTTTTGGTATACTAATTCTAATATAAAAATTAATCACAGAAAGTGAAACATAGGATGAGTATATCATTCTATATAGATATACAAAAAATTTTATATAGTTGTTCTTAATAAATTTTCTAAGTAGCTTTTAATTTGACCTAAAAGCTACTTTTTTTTATTATCTTAATTAAATTCAATGCTTTTTAATCATTTCAGGACAAAAAAACAACATTTCAGGACAAAAATGAATTTTCAACCATTATTTATGATATAGTTTTAAAAATAATATATAAAAGTACTAAAGAATACTAATTAAAATAAAATTATACTTAGGAGTTTTTTATATGAATGACCCAAAAGTAATAAGTTTTCTAAGCTTTTTAATATTTTTTATAGTTGAATTTTTAGTTTATAAATTAATTTGTTATGTAGTATGTGTAATGTAAAATATAAATAATAAAAATTGTTATTCCGTTATAAGATATATTTTTTCTATATCTTAATATTTATAAATATATTTTTTATGCATGGTGAAGGAGTCTGTATATTTAATAAATTTTAATCACACAAATATCTCACTCTAAAACTCCTTCACATATAATTAACCTACCTCTATCATATCTTTATTAATTTCAACTAATGTTTTATTTTCTAACTTAAAAATTCTATTGCATATATTTAATGCTGATTCTCTATGAGTAATTATTATACACGTAGGTTTATGTTTTAAATTTTTAATAGCTTTTAATACTTTTACTTCTGTTTCTCCATCTAATGCAGAAGTTGCTTCATCTAAAATAAGAATTGGTTTTTTTCTAATTAACGCTCTAGCCAATGCTATTCTTTGGGCTTGCCCTTCTGAAATTCCTAATCCTTTTTCTCCAATAATTGTATCTAATTTTTTATCAAGATTATTTATAAAATCCCATGCACAAGATAATTTAGTAGCCTCTTCAATATCTGCTTCAGTTGCATATTTATTTCCATAAAGAATATTTTCTTTAATAGTTCCTGAAAATAAAGTATTTCCCTGTGGTACATAAGATATTAAATTTCTATGTTCCCTATTTAAATGAGAACTTTTCTTGTTATTTTCTAAAAGTATACTTCCATTTTTAACATGAATAAATGATAATATTAATCTTATTAAAGTTGTTTTTCCTTGTCCTGAAGGTCCAATAAAAGCAACTATCTCACTTGAATTTATATTCAATGAAACATTTTCTAAAATATTTTTATGTTTTTTATAATTAAAATATAAATTTTCAATTTTAATATTAGGAGCCTTTTCTTCTAATACTCTAACTTTATTTAAATTAATTAATTTCTCTAATTTATCATCTTTTCCAATTCCATCTCCATTGCTTTCTAAATTAATTTTTTCTATATCCATTAATCTTTCAGTAGCAGCTAAAGCAGATATTACTGAAGGAAGCTGTGAAGCAAGTCCTGAAAATGGACCTTGTATATATGAAAATAGTTGTAATAATGCTGTTAATGTTCCAAAAGTTCCTATACCTTTTGCTAAATTAATAGCACCTAAGCTAAATACTATAAAATATCCAAAAAAAGCTCCAAAACTAAGTGAAATACTTGATAATAAAGTAATTTTACCTCTTTTTAAAATAAGCTTTAACTTTATTTTTTGAAATTTATTTAATGTTTTTATATTATCCTGTTCTTTACAAAAGCTTTTTACTATCATAGTATTTTGTATACTCTCTTGCATAAAAGTTCTGTATTCAATTTCTTGTTGTTGAATTTCCATATAAACACTTTTTAATTTTCTACTAATTAATTTACTTATAAATAAAAATAATGGTGATACCAATATCATTATAACTGCAATAGTTGGCGCTAATTTTAATAGGGTTATAAATGAAGCTAAAAGCATTACTGATAGTGATATTATACTTGGTATAACACTAACCACTAAATTACAAATAGTAGAGACATCACTATTCATTCTAGTAATTAAATTTACACTATGATATTTTGCTTGTTCTTCCCATTCCCCATAAGTAATATGTGTATATAATTTTTTTTGTATATCATTAAGTAATTTTGTACCACAATAAGTTCCTAAAAAAGTATTTAGTGATGAAAATATAACCTGTATACATATAACAATTGCTAAAACTATAATCCACTTTATAACATTATTCATACTTCCATGTGTTGCTGCATCTATAATGTTTTTTGAAATTAAAGCATTATAAACACTAATTAAAGAAAGCATCGCTCCTAAACAAACTACTGAAATTAAATGTATCCTTATTGATTTAGCATTATAAAATATCCACCGTACTTTCTCTAAATTTTTTTTCATAATTCCCTCACTCTAATAATAAATTTAAAATATTTTTATATTAATATAGCATGTATACATAAAATAGTAAATTATGAAATTATAGTTATGAAATTTTAATTATATTATGTAAAAAACTATGAAACTTAAAAAATATTTAAATTTCATAGTTTTTTTAACTTTATTAATTTAAGCTGCAAAAGTATTATCTCTCTTAAAGTTATCTAGTATGTCCAAAATCTCTATTAAGTTACTTAAAACAATCTTATCACTAATAACTTTCGTGTGTTTAATATATTTTCTAAATTCTTTTTTAAATTGCTTAACTTGTACATAATTATACTCAACAAGTGTTTTAAAATCTTCTAATATATATTGTATATCTTTCTTTTTGAGCTTATTATTTTTTATCCACATATATAATTCATATATATTACACACTAATAATCTTTGATCTTCTATAAAGATTAAATTGCTTTCATTTCCTACAGTTACATTATCCAATATTAATCTATCTTCTATGAGAGAAGTAGTTAAAAATAAATTTTTCATTAAATTATCATCTTTTTTTCCTTCATTTAAAGCACATACTTCTTTTAACATGTCAGTTATAGTCTCATTATAAATATGTTTTAAAAATTCAATTTGTCTTATAATATTAAATGGCAAAATAAACTTATTAATAAGTATTGAAATTACTGCACCTAAAATAACAAATAATATTCTATTTATACTAAGTATTTCAACATTACTCATTAAAGAAGCTGCTCCTATAGCTGAAACTGTAACAAATATCATATTATGTCTATATTTTTTAGTGTAACTGCTTAAATATCCACTTAACATTAAAATAATAGTTCTTGTTGTTGTTTCTTTAAATATACTAAATAAAATAACAATAATTATTCCACCTATTATAGTAGCTATTATTCTATCCTTAGTTTTTTGTTTAGCAACCTCATATATAGGATTTACTAAAGATAATACAGTAAACATTATCCATCTACCTTCATTTAATCTAAATAAATCCATTATAAAATATGCAATAGTTATACCTAAAGATATACGTACAGCATAACAAAATTTAGTTGATTTTAAGTTCATATTTCTTATAAGTAGATTAATAGTTTTAAATTCTTTTGGAATATCTTCCACTTTATTAATAAAATTCTTATTTTCAAGTTCTTTTATTTCCTCTAAACTTTCATATAAAAAACTTATGTTACTTAATATTTTCAAAAAAGTAATATTTCCACATTCCCTATACTTTTCAAGTTCTTTCTTAGGAATTCTATGAAAGTCTCCTTCATTTTCTAATCCTATTTTTATATTATTCAAAAATTTATTAATATCTTCTAAATAAGTTTTATCTATTTCTTGAAAGTTAAGATTATCTATTAATAAATTAATCTTTTCTAATGCCATACAGATATTAAGCTTTACTCTACTTTCCTCTGTAAAGTAAAATTTCTGCTCTCTTTTATCTGAAAGCATTTGCTTAAATTCATTTAGTGAACTATTTATATCTTTTTCTAATTTATGTAAATCTTCTTTTCTTTTTTTTCTAATTATTTTAGTGCATATATCATCACATACACTTATTAAAAGTTTATTTCCATGTTTAGAAATTTTATCTCTATTGCAAATTAATTGAGCACCCATTATAATTAATGCTCCAACTATTAAAGAAATAAATCTTATTGAAAGTTCATTTATAGGTACTGGTGTAGCTAATATAAATAAATATTGTAATAAAAAAGGTAAATATATAGGCTTGTTTAAGTTATAACACAATCTATATCCAATAAAAAATACTGCAATTAAATTTACAAAAATAGCTACCCACATATTGTTACTAGCTAAAGTAGCAGCTACTCCTATAAATAAATTTAAAAATACTAGCTTTATAGTATTTCGAAAAAATTCTAATGTTAAATCTTTTTGTAAAAGCATTAAAATAGCCGTAATAGTAGTTACACCTATTAATGTATTTTCAACTCCAAACACTATTTTAAATAAAATAATAAAAGCTATTATACATATGAATAAAATTGTTTTTGATATAATTAATTTTTTATTCAAATTTATTCTCCTTTCTATTTCAAATTTAGTACAACGAGAAATCTTACTACTATTACAAAATATATTCAATACTAAAATTTGATTAATATATAATATTTAAAGAATAAATATAAAAAATAAGAAGATATATTAAAATGCCTCTTATTTATTATCTAATTTAAAATATGAAAAATAAAGTATTAACAAAATATCTTACTAAATTTTTCATTTATAGTCTTCTCTATAATTTTCATTTGTTCATTTACAGAAAACTTATCTTTTGGTCTTATAATCTTAAATAACAATATATTTTGTGCAACATTTACACAATTTTTAAAATATTCAGGATACATACCTGAAATTTTTATAAATTCAATTCTATAAATATTTTTTAATAAAACTTTCAGTTTTTCATTCCCCTTAATTTCTTCTATTTGTACCGAATCTACATTTCCTACAGCAATTTCACAAACTGCTACAAGTGGTCTTGATTCTTGTAAAAAACTTTCATTAACAGGTATAACAAATTTATCTCTTCCCTCATCTATCCTAATAAAATTATTTGTATCATAACCTAACTTAATCATAGCATCCCTACATAACTTTTGTTGTGGATAGGCTGGACTTATAAATGGAATACCAAAATTATTTAATACTACAGCAGATACATCATCAGCTAAAAAACTAAATCCACTCATTCTAAAAGCAGAAGTTAAAGTAGATTTGCCAGCTCCACTATCTCCTGTTAATGTTATTGCTTTATCATTAATAATAATCGTTCCACCATGTATTACAACAATGTTCCTTTGTATTAAAAGAGCGCCAAAAGCACTCCCTAATAAATATGTTTTAATTTCTTGCTCTGTTGCCTCTTCATAAGGCATTATAATTATGTTATTTCCATTACTTATGTAATAAGCTGCTACCTTTTTTATGTTAAACCAGGCTTTATCTCTTAAAAATTCAAGTATTTTACCTTCTTTTACTCTTTTTAAAATTTCTTTTGGCATAATTCCATAAAAAACTGTTACATCTTCTATGATATTTTCTCCACCTATTTCTATAAGCTCTGGCAATTTAATATTAGACTTTACATTTAACCCATAAATTCTATAAAAAAAATTTTTCTTTTTTTTCTCATAATACCTCACTCATACTTTCCTCCCTTAATTGAAAAACTTCCATCTTTACATATGGAAGTTTAATTTAAAAATTTATTTTTTTACAATAAGATCTACATTATTTAATTTACTTAAAAACTCTATAACGGTTTTTTCACAAGTTTCATTATCTATTTCATATTCTTCTAATAAAGTACTTATTATTTCTGAAACTTTTGTAGGTTCATCAGTAATGTCCCATATTCTACTTGCAACTTCATTTAGCATAAAGTACTGACCCTTATCTAAATTCATCATTACTTTCTCACCATTTAAATCTGTTGCATCTATTTCTTTATTTTGTATTACTACATCCTCTAATAAAATTTTATTTTCCATCTCAAACTCTCCCTTTAATAAAATTATATACAAACTAAACTTATTTTTTTATTAATAATTTTATTCTTATAAAATAAATTATTTTATATAATTTATTTTAACACTTTAAATTTGAAACTTTAACCATTTTTTTACTACATATTATATGTTTTTTGATTTTATTTTCAAATTTTATATTTTTAAAATTTAATATAACTAAAAATAATCTTTATATCTAATATTTATTTACCTTTTTCTTTATTAAATAATATTAATCTACTTATAAAAAAATAAATTATAATATATTTTAATTCTTTGAACAAACAGCTATAGTATAATCAAAGTAGAAATATAAATTTGGAGATGATTTTTATGAATAATGATGAAAAAATCAAAAAATTAAAAGAAATAATTAAATATAGTAACAACATAGTATTCTTTGGCGGTGCTGGTACTTCTACAGAATCCGGCATACCAGACTTTAGAAGCGCTAATGGTTTATTTAATGAAAAACTTAATATAACTTTTACTGCTGAACAATTGGTATCTCATAGTTTTTATATTCGTTATCCAGAACAATTTTTTAATTATTATAAATCTAAACTTATCTATCCTCATGCAAAACCTAATAAGGCTCACTTTGCTTTAGCTAAACTAGAAAAAGAAGGCAAATTAAAGGGAGTGATAACTCAAAATATTGATGGACTTCATCAAATTGCTGGAAGTAAAAATGTTTTAGAACTTCATGGTTCTATCCATAGAAATTATTGTGTTAATTGTGGTAAATTTTATGATTTAAATTCCTTTCTTGCTTTAAAAGGACCAATTCCTAAATGTAATGAATGTGGAAATATTGTTAAACCTGATGTAGTTTTATATGAAGAAGGCTTAAATGATGAAGTGATAAATAAAACTTTATCGTTAATAAGTAATGCAGAAACTTTAATAGTTGGGGGTACATCTTTAGTAGTTTATCCAGCTGCAAGTTTTATAAGATATTTTAAAGGAAAAAATCTTATACTTATAAATAAATCAGAAACACAATATGATTCTATAGCTAACTTAGTAATTAATGAATCTATAGGAAAAATTTTATATGAATGTACAAAATAAAATATATTCTTTTTAACTTCATATTATAAAAATTCAGTTAAATAATTGAAAATGCTTTAATCATATTATAAATAATTATTAAGATAAATGTTATCTTAGCTTGTGAATTCGTAATACATAAACAATTAAAGCCTTTTATTTTTCATCTTAATTTATAGTATAATTGGTTAATATAAGCAAGGAAAACAAAATACAATTTTTCAAAATTAAGGAGAAAATAATGTTAGATAAAAATAGTAATGAACCTCTACATTTACAATTATATAAGGAAATAAAAGAAAATATACAAAATAAAACTTTTATTGAAGGTGAAAAACTTCCATCTGAAAATGATTTTAAAGAAACTTATAATGTAAGTCGTTCAACTGTTAGACAAGCCTTAAGTAAATTAGAACAAGAATGTCTTATTTTTAAAGAAAAAAGAAAAGGTAGCTTTGTCTCCTATCATTCAGTAAATCAAAATTTAGATAATTTTTATAGCTTTTCCAAAGAATTAAAAAATTTAGGTAAAACTCCAAAATATAAATTAATATGTTTTGATAAAATTACACCAGATGATAATATAAAAAATATCATGCATTTAAACAAAAATGAACAAGTTTTTAAGATTGATATAGTAAGAAAAATGGAGGATGAACCTGTATTATTTGAAACAACTTATCTTCCTGCTAAAAGATTTAATGAATTTGAAAAAATAGATTTAAATACTAATGCCTTATATGATGTTTTACAAGATAATTATAATGTAAAATTTACAGATGCAATTCAGACCTTTTATCCTGTATTACCTGATAAAACAAAAAAACATTTATTAGCTATAAATTCTAAAGATACTATAGCTTGTATGGGAGTAGAACGAATAAGTTATGAAAATAATCTTATAGTTGAATATACAAAAGCTGTTGTTAAAGGAAATAAATTCAAATATCAAATTAGATTAAAAAATAATGATGTTCCTTTAATTTAAAAAAATAAAGGGGCTCTCACTAGTAAATTTTAATTTTATAATATGCTAGCCCCTTTTATTCATGTTAAGAAACTCTTCTTTTTTCTAACTCTTTTGTTACTTCTACTAATCTTTTCTTTGATAAGTTAAATACAAACATTAAAGATAAAGCTGCAATTGTTACTGCCATAAGAGGTGCAAAGGTTGCTATTCTCTTTATTCCTAATGCAACTTGAGGACTTTGTTCTTTTATTCCCCCAACATACCCAATAAGAGTTAGAGCAAATCCACCTAATCCACCAGCAGTAGCTTGTCCTAATTTACGTACAAAAGAATATGAGGAATAAACTATCCCTTCTTCTCTTTTTCCTGTAATATATTCTTGATAATCTATAACATCTGCAACCATAGCCCAAGTTACTGAGTTTAAAAATGCAATTCCCACATTAGCTATCATTTGAAATGATATAAAGATAAATGGATTAGTTATTGGTGCTATGAATAATATTAAATACGTTATTGCTGTGAAAGTTAATCCTATACTTGCTAATTCCTTTTTACCTAACTTTTTAGCAAGAGGGGTTACAAAAGGCAATACTAAAAATGATGCTCCCATACCTAACATACCAGCAACTGATAATAAGTCTGGTGCTTTAAAATAATCTTTATAAAGATATGGTGTTAATGAATTTACTAACATTGTTGATGAAATAACTGAACAAGATGTTAACATAATTCCTAATAAGGCACGATTTTTACATAAACCTTTTAAACTTTTCTTTAAATTTATTTTTGGCTTTTTAGTATTTTTATGAATTATTCTTTCTTTTACCAAACTAAAAGCACCTATATAACTTGATATAGAAATTATTGCAAATATAATTCCAATGCTCATAAATCCTTTAGCTGTAGCTTTATGACCTCCAGCAAAAACTAATTTTGGTGCTAAACACATTATTATTAAATTAGCTAACATATATCCTATAGTTCTCCACATAGAAAGAGAGGTTCTCTGAACTGGATCATCAGTTATAACTGATGCTAAAGAACCATAAGGAATACTCATACCTGTAAACATCATACCAAATAATATGTATGTTACATATGCATATATTATTTTTGCGCTATTACTTAAACCTGGAAAATAAGTAAAGCATAAAAATCCTGATGCAACTACTGGTACTGAAAAGTATAATAAATAACGTCTAAATTTTCCTGTTTTAGTACTTGGTCTTGAATCTACAAAAGTTCCCATCATAGGATCATTTATAGCATCCCATATACGAGCTATTATAAATAGAGATCCTACAGAAGCTGCTGAAATTCCTAATACATCTGTATAAAATAACATTAAGTAGCCTCCTATAAATGAGAAAAACATGCAGTTCCCTAAATCCCCCAACATATATCCAAATTTATCTTTTATACTAAAAGGTTCTATTTCACTTATAACCGTTGGTTTTGTTTTTTCTTTTATCATTTCTGCCATAAAAAATACACTCTCCTTAAACTAAGTAGTTAAACTAACTGTAAAATTTTTTTATAAAACCATATTGTTAAATTTAGCAATACATAAAATAAAACAGCTTGTTTAATTTAAATTTATTCATAAAATTATATTAAAAATAAAATATAATTTTATAATATTACTTCATTGATTAATAAAAACTACTTTTTAATAAAACTCAAGCGTATTGAAAACCTTTTAATTAACTTATATTAAAATTATATATTCATGATAATATTGATTGCAAGTATTTTTTAATATTTTCTATAAATTCGAAAATATTACAGTGAAATTCTTGACAATCATATATTGTTAATATTATGATTAAATAAAGTATTTTTTTTAATTTTTATTTTTATTCTTGTACGTACTAGTCTTAAATTTAAAATTAATAATAAGATTTATTTTAGCTCAAGCAAAAACTTTAATAAATAAATTTTAATACAATTATTGAAAACCTTTAATGCATTTTTATAGCTTATATTTTGTAATTTCTTGTACTTACAAGTTGTTATTTTAAAAACTTAATAATTATAGTAAAAATTATATATATATTATGAGGTGAATTATTTAATGAAAAAAAAGAATGTATTATTAATTACCAGCGATCAACAACACTGGAATACTTTAGGTTTTTTTAATCCTGAAATTAAAACACCTAATTTAGATAGACTAATTAAAGAAGGTACTACTTTTTCAAGGGCTTATTGTCCAAATCCAACCTGTACACCAACAAGGTGTAGTTTAATAACAGGATTATATCCTAGCCAGCACGGTGGTTGGAGTCTAGGTACAAAAATGCCAGAAGAAACTTTAACCATTGGTGATATTCTTATGAAAAAAGGATATCGAACAGGTCTTGTAGGGAAAGCTCATTTTCAACACAACTTACAAAATGAAAAATATTCTTCTTTAGAAGCTATGCCTATAATTCATGATTTAGATTTTTGGAAAACATTCCAAGATGTTTTTTATGGATTTGATCATATAGAATTAACAAGAAATCATACTGTTGAATTTTTAGTAGGTCAACATTATGCTATATGGATGGAAGAAAAGGGATTTAATAATTGGAAAGACTATTATCAACCACCAATAGGTACCTTAGATCCTAGTTCAAAAAGAATTTGGGAAATTCCTGAAGAATTTCATTACAATACATGGATTAGTGAAAGATCAAATAAATTATTAGAGGAATATAAAAATAAAAATGAAAATTTCTTCCTTTGGTCAAGCTTTTTCGATCCACATCCACCATATTTTGTACCAGAACCATGGGCTTCAATGTATGATCCAAATGATATAACTTTACCTCATCATTTAAATGATGAACATGAAAAAACTTCTCCTCTATTAAAATTAACACAAGAGATTGATCCAGATTACTCAAAATACTATGAGCCAAAAGATAAAAATTGGTTACATGGATGCCATTCACATATACACAATAAAGAAGATTTAAAAAAAGATATAGCTATTTACTATGGAATGATTAGTATGATGGATAATTATATTGGTAAAATTCTTGATAAATTAGACGAATTAAAACTTACAGATAACACTATAATAGTTTTTACTTCAGACCATGGACATTTTTTTGGTCAGCACAATCTTATTGCTAAAGGTCCTTTCCATTATGAAGATATGATAAAAGTTCCTTTAATAGTTAAAGAAAAAGGGGTAGTTCCTGAAAGTATAGTAAATGAATCTTTACAATCTTTAGTTGATTTTACACCAACAATATTATCTAAACTTGGTTTTGAAGTTCCAAGAACAATGGCTGGTAAAGATCAAAGTAAAGTTTGGAATAACGAAAAAAAATCAGTAAGAAATTATATAATGGTAGAAAATCAACATACTGAAAATACTGTTAATTTAAGAACATTGGTAAATGAAAGATATAAATTAACTGTTTATTATAATAAAACTCATGGTGAACTTTATGACTTAAAAAATGATCCTCTAGAATTCAATAACTTATGGAATAATTCAGAATATGCGGAATTAAAGTCTAAATTACTTTTAGATTTTATGTGGGCTGAAATGGATAAAGTTCCTTTATGGATGCCAAGAGTTAGTTTAGCATAATAAATGAAATAAGACAGTAAATTTACTGTCTTATTTCATTTATTATAATATTTCAATTATCTCTTCTAATTTTAAAGGTTCACATAAAAAATATCCTTGTGCCTCATCACAACCATAATATTTTACAATTTCAAACTGCTCTTTAGTTTCTACACCTTCTGCAATAACTTTTTTTCCAAGCCTGTGTAGATTGTACACTATCATTTTTAATGTAGTATCTTTCTCTGAAGTATCTATTATATAACTATCTAATTTTATTCCATCAACATCATTATTTGTAACAAACTCTAAACATTCATGATAAGAACCATAATCATCTAATACTATACTTACTCCTAAAGACTTTAACTTTGTAAATACAAGTTTTAAACTTTCAGCAAGCTTACTATCAACATTATCTTTTATATCAAGTTCTAAATTACTTAATAAAAAATTATTTACTAAAGAAATCTCTATAAGATTTTTAATAAAGCTACTATTTTTTAATTCTTCTAGAGAAATGTTTAATACCAATTTAATATTTCCATTACTCTTTTCTTTAATACTTTTCATATCCTTAAAAGCCCTATCAAAAATCCATTTTCCTAAGTGAACTATAATCCCCTTTTTCTTTGCAATTGATATAATTTTATTTGGTTCAATATACCCTAATTTCGAATCAAACCACCTTATTAATGCTTCTATACCTTGTACTTCATAATTTTTATTTATATAATTTATTTTCATTTTAGGCTGATAAAATAATACTATTTCATTTTTTAATATTGCTTCATTTAACCTATCTAATGTTATAAAATCATATAACTTATCATCAAGTGTACGTAGCATTTAAACTCCCCCTTATCTTATGCTTTTCTTACTTTTTATGTATATTATATCATATTTTTACAAAATTATATGTATTTTTTTATTTTTTGCAAATTATTTGTATAAGCTAACTTTTATAAAAAGATTATTTTTAAAATATATAACTTAAATTTGAAATTATGTTTTTTAGTAATTAATATCTATTTACTTAAATATATTAATATAGAACCTTAATTTTTTATAGGAGTTGATAGTTTATGAAAATCTTTCTTATACTTATAATACTTATTTTACTAGGTTCTTTAGCTTTTTTATTTCTTTTTTATGATTCTAAAATCAAAGAATATAAAAGACAAATACTTTCATTAAATAACTATATAACAAGCTTAAAAAGTAAGATACCTAAAAATAACATTACAAAATTAAATTTAATAATAGAGTATATATCTCCTAAACCTTTTAAATATGCTATAATTCTTCCTTTTACTAATATCTATATTGCTCCCATAGAAAATTCTCCAATAATAAATAAAGTACGTGAAAAATTACAAATTGAAATTTTAGAAGAAGCTGAACTAAATAATGAAACTTGGTATTTTATAGATTTAAAGAATAAAAGCAATAAAAATTCTAAAGGATGGATAAAAAAAACTCAAATCTCAATGTTAATGGATGATGCCTAGATTTGTATATGAAACTATAACGTTTATAGTTTTTTTATCTTTAATAAAAAAAAGTTAAGTTATAACATTTTTTATATGTATTAACTTAACTTTTATTTTTATAGTAAAAGTTAAAAATAAATTAAATTTATATTAAGTATTCATATAAATTTAATTTATCTTTACTTTTTTTAATTTTTTTAAACCTACATAATGGCAACTTAATTTTCATAGGAAATAGGTTGCAAATTTTATGATTTATTAATCTAATCATAAGGCAATTATATTTTATTTTTTCTCTATTTAGTAAAAACATTATATTTTTTTTATTATTAGTAGTGAATTTTAATTTGAATATATTATTTTTTTCATTATCATCTAAATTAATATTGTTGTCTAAATATACTTTAACATTTAAATTTCTTTCTTGAGCTGCATTATACACTCCTAAGTCTACACAATAATCATTTTTTTTACTAACTTTAGAAAGCAATCCTTTATATAATTCTTTACCGTCACACATTATAGATATATTTAATTTATCAAATAAAAAACTATTTTCATTATTTTCTACAACCTTTTCACATTGTAATTTAACATCAAAAGGAAAGTGAAAATTATTTCTTACAATAAATGTATCTTGTATGCAATCTCCAGCACTCATATTTTTAATTTGCATAAAAACTTCATCATCTTTATTTTTTATAAAATTAGTATTATTTCCAACTTCTAAAGACTGTAATTTCCATAAAGGTTGTAATATAGTTAAAAGAAAAAATATCAATATGACTATACCAACTGGATTTTTATATGTTTTTTTCATTATATTACCTCTGATTTATTTTTAATTTTTTCCCCTTAACAAATAAACCCATATTGTATATTTTTTTTTCAAAACTTTTATCCGAAAAGATAATAACATAATTTCACTCTTAACTTCAATATTTTTTCGACATTTTTTTTAATATACTCTTTTTTATTTCTTAAAAATTAATTAAAAACATCTATTTCTTTTATATTTATAAAATTACTTTGCATAAATATAAAAAAATAAAATAATTTTAAATTAATTTTTAAAAAATATTCCATTTTTTAATATCACTTAAAAAGGTAGTTTTTACTATTTTACAAAAAAAATCTAACTTATTAATTTAATAAATTAGATTTTAAAATATATATTTAATTATTTATTATGAAATATCTTCAAAGATATAATTTTTTATTTGAAGTTTCATATTATCATCAAAGGCCAAATAATAAACCCCATTTTTATATAATTGTTTCATTTGCTCATCTTTTGGAAATCTAGCTGTATTTAAACCATTAGGTATTAATTTTGCAAAATTTGTAGCTAAATTTATTAAATCTGTTGAAGATAAATTAGTTTGTACATATGGAAGAAATTCATTGATAAGGCTAGGATATTCTTTTAAGTTAGTTCCTTTAAGTTTTTCAAATAAAGAACTAAGAATAATTCTATGTCGTTCAGTTCTCCTTGCATCTCCACCTTCTACATATCTAATTCTCGCATATGATAATACTTGTTCTCCATTTAATTTATGCACACCAGCTTCTTTTATTTCTGATATAAATTCTACTTCATCTTCTTTAATTGGAATTTCTACCCCTGAAAGTTTATCTATAATGCTTTTAATAGACTCCATATTTACAGATATAAAATCTGTTACATCAAGATTAAAATTTTCATTTATTGTTTTTAAAGCTAATTCAGGTCCACCATATGCATAAGCATGATTTATTTTATCTTTTTCGTATCCTGGTATATTCACATAAGAATCTCTCATAATTGATGTTAACTTTAATTTATTGTGAACTTCATCTAAAGTTAATATCATGATAGAATCTGATCTTCCATTGTTTTTATCGCTATCAACTCCAAATAAAGCAATGTTTTTTATATTTTTACACTTATTCTTTAACTCTTTATTAGCACTTACATTGTTTTTATCTATTGATACAGCATCAATCTTACCTAGTAAATCTGAAATATACCATGTTGAACCTGCTATAGATATTAAAAATATAAAAAAAATAGTTAACATAATAATTTTAAGTTTTCTTCTTTTCCTCAACTATACCACTCCTTATAATATTCTATGTGCAATATTGTTTATTTAAAATGGTTTTTTAAGAAAATCATCTAAATTATACTATAAATTCTTTATTTTGTCTTATTATTTTATATTAATTTGCTTTTTGATTTTTTTATTATTTATTCAACATTTTTTATAAAGTATATAAAAATATTTGTCTCATCTTTTTGTATACGTTTAAAAACTTATCCACATTTTTATATAAGATATATTCTTACTTTTTAAAGTTATCCACAAAATTATACCCAATTTTAATTTTAATATTTTAATTATCTAATTTTAAAATTAGACAATTCTCTCTATATAATTAAATTTGTCCTTTTTCTTATAACTTACAAAATTTTATATAAATTTTATATTTTTATTATAATTTAATATTATTCATACATTTTATATTTTAAAATTAAATTTTCAAAATAAATTAAGCCTATATCTTAGATTAATAACTAAAATAAGATATAGACTTAATTACATAAACTTTAATGTATTATTTAACTATTTTCTTTAGATACTCTATAAAGCCATCTTTAAGCTCTGGTCTTCTTAATGCATATTCAACAGTTGCTTCTAAAAACCCCTGTTTATCTCCAACATCATATCTTCTTCCTTCAAAAGTATAAGCATACATAGCTTCTCCTTCTATAAGCTTAAGAAGTGCATCTGTTAACTGAATTTCTCCACCTTTGCCTGGTTTTGTATTATCTAAGATATCAAATATTTGTGGAGTTACTATATATCGTCCTAATATAGCTATATTTGAAGGACTTTCTTCTATTGATGGTTTTTCTACTAATCCTTTAACCTTATATACATTATTTTCTATATGAAGCCCATTTACTATACCATATTTACAAACATCTTTTTTATTTACAGTTTGAACACCTAAAATGCTTGTTTGATATTCATCAAAACAATCTATTAATTGTTTTAAACAAGGCTTATTTTCATTATAAACTACATCATCACCTAAAAGAATAGCAAAAGGTTCATTTCCTACAAATGTTTTAGCACATCTTATAGCATGACCTAATCCCTTTGGTTCTTTTTGTCTTATATAATGTATATCAACCATTTCAGAAATATCTCTAACAAGCTCTAACAGTTCACTTTTTCCACTTTTATCAAGTTCCATTTCAAGCTCTACTGATTTATCAAAATGATCCTCTATACACTTCTTACTTCTTCCTGTAATTATAAGTATTTCTTCTATTCCTGAAGCAATAGCTTCTTCTATAATATACTGTATAGTAGGTTTGTCTACTATAGGTAACATTTCTTTCGGTTGTGCTTTTGTAGCTGGTAAAAATCTTGTTCCCAATCCAGCTGCTGGTATAATTGCTTTCCTAATTTTTTTTCCCATGAAACAGTTCTCCTTAACCATCATTATATAAATATTATACTCAATATTCATATATATTATTTTCTTTTGATATTAATTTTTAACTAATACATTTAAAAGTTTTAATTATAACCTTTTGGATTATTACTTTGCCATCTCCAAGAATCTTCACACATTTCTTTAATTCCTTTTTCAGCCTTCCACCCTAAATCTTCATTGGCCTTAGTAGGATCAGCATAACAAACAGCAATATCTCCTGGTCTTCTATTTACAATTTTATAAGGTATTTCTTTACCACTAGCTTCTGAAAAAGCTCTAACTAATTCTAAAACACTATATCCATTACCTGTACCTAAATTATATGTTACAAGACCACTATTACTATTAAGCTTTTCTAAAGCACATATATGACCTTTTGCTAAATCTACTACATGTATATAATCCCTAACACCTGTACCATCTTTAGTATCATAATCATCACCAAAAACATTTAATTCCGGTAACTCTCCAATAGCAACTTTAGTTATATATGGCATTAAATTGTTTGGTATACCAGTTGGATCTTCACCTATCATACCACTTTCATGAGCTCCTACTGGATTAAAATATCTTAAAATTGCTAAATTAAAGCTTTTATCGGCTTTATATATATCTCTTAAAATATCTTCTATCATTAATTTTGTCATACCATATGGATTAGTTGCTGATAATGGATTATAATCTTCTGGAATTGGAACAACTTTTGCTTCACCATAAACTGTAGCTGATGAACTAAACACAAAATTTTTAACATCATACTTCTTCATAACCTTTAAAACTGTTAATGCGCTAGTTAAATTATTAAAATAATACTCTAAAGGTTTTGCTACCGACTCACCAACGGCTTTTAATGCTGCAAAATGTATTACTGAGTCTATATTATTTTCTGAAAATATTTTTTCTACTTCATTTTCCTTAGTTAAATCTGATTTATAAAATTTCACCTTTTTACCTGTTATTTTTTCAATTCTATCTTTAACTAATTCTTTACTATTATATAAATTATCTGAAATAATAACTTCGTACCCTTTATTAAGTAACTCAACTACAGTATGACTACCTATATAGCCCATACCACCTGATACTAAAACTACCATTTTACTTCCTCACTTTCTAAATATAAGTCTCCCTAATCATTTTCTATTATATATTAACCCATTACATTAATAAACAGGTAATCGTATTTATTTCCAAATATTCATATAAAAAAAGCCATGATTATATAGTTTATAAAATCACGACTTTAATAGTTTTATTATGATTAATTAATATAATTCATAAATATCTGAAAGCTCTAATTCAACCTTTTCATTATCTATATTATGCTCAAATTTATTTGTTTCTAAATTATCTAATTTATTATTTGGTATTTTAATAATAAATTCGCTACCATTCTCTCCATCACTTTTAAGTCTTATTTCGCCACCATGAATTTCAATTATAGATTTAACAACACATAATCCTATACCACTACCTTCATTATGTCTATTTAATGATTTATCAGCTTGTACAAATCTATCAAATATGAATTGTTGCATTTCAAAAGGAATTCCTACTCCAGTATCTTTTATATTAACATATACCCATTCATTATCTTTAGAAACTTTCACTAATATGTTACCTCCCGGTTTAGTAAATTTTATTGCATTTGATAACATATTTAAAATAGCTCTTTCTATTTTATCTAAATCACACTTAATATAAATCTCCTCTTCTAAAGTATCAAAAACAACAGTTAAATTTTTAACTTTAGCGTAAGGAATTATAGACATAGTTACATTTTCTATTAAATTTACTATATTATAATTAACAAACTCTCCTTTAAGAGCTCCAGAGTTTATCTTAGTCACATCAATAATATTACTTATAAGTCTAAGCATTCTATAACAATTATGCTTTAAACTTGTTCTATACTTTTTATATTCATTACTAAATTCCTGAGAATTTTTTTCGCATTTTAAGTCTAGTAGTTGAATAGTTGAATAAAATATATTTAACGGAGTTCTAAATTCATGAGAAAGATTTGCAAAAAATTCATTACGTGCTTCCTCATAAGCTTTAACCTCTTTATACCTCTTAGTTAATGTATTAATCTCATTGCTAATAGTTAAGTCTCTAAAAACTAATATTTTACCTAAAACAGAATTATTTTCTCCTAAAATTTCGCTATTAATACATTCTACTGGTAAAAATTCTGTACTTTCTTTTTTTATCAAACCACACTCTACTCTACTGCCTTCTGAAGTCATAACTTTATCAACATATTGTTCTAACATAATCTTTTCTATACTTTTACAAATTAATTCTTCTTCACTATATTCTAAAGTTTTTGTAACTGCATTATTCACATAGGTTATTTTATAATTATTATCTGTTACAATTATTAAATCTTGAATATTTTCAGTTATATTTTGAACTATGGGCTTACTTTTATTTATTTTTTTATGTATAGCATAATCCTCTGTTACATCACAAAGAGATGCTGCATAATAATATTTATTGCTTTTTACATGAAGCTTTTGACATTCAACTCTTATAAATCTACCTTTTACATTTAAAGTAGTTTTCCAACCATTATATTTTTCAATTTCATTCATTATATCTAATATAGATATAACATTAGATTTATTTATTATTTTTTCTATATAATTCTCTAATTCTTTATATTGTTCCTTTTTTCCTACAATTTTATTTCTACAATATTTTTCTCTTAATTTTTCATTAGCATAAATAAGTTTTTTATTACAATCATATAAAACTATAGAATTATGGTAGTTAAACTCCATTAAATTATAAAATACCATAAGCTCTTCTTCTAAAATATTACTTTTATGTACTTTTTTTATCATCTCAAAAAGAATTCCTAAAATCAATAAAACTACTGAAAGTATAGTTAATAAAATTAATATTTCTTCATAATTGCTAATAAAATATTTTTTTAAAAATATTTTATCAATGATTATATAAATTCTTTTTATAGATAAAAACATAATGCTAGAACTTATAAATATATATGCCAATTCCTTATTTTTTAAACTTTTTTTAATCCATAATACATTAAATATAACATAACCAATCATAATAATTATTAAATGAATACTTAATAAAAAATTGTTATTTTTTAATTCATTTAAAAAGCCTAAACTATCTAAACTTATTTCTAAAAGACTAAATAGTATTACACTTATAACTGACTTGGTTTTATTAGCTACAATAATCTGCTTTAATTTGCTATTTTTTTTTGTTGCACATATTAACATAATTATTCTAAAATATCCACTTAAAAATAAAATTTGTGAATTATAAAATAAATGAATAGCAATATTTAAAGTTGCATTGGTTAATAAATTTAAATATACTAAAGAAACTATAAATAAATCCTCATCTTTATTGCTATAATAGTATAAAAGTGAACTAAAGTATGCAATTATACATAATATTAAAATTATGTTGCCAATATAAAAAGGCACTTCATTAGAAATTGTTTCATTAACATTTAATTTTCCATCAACATGAAAAAGAAAATTTAACATAGTAATAGTTATACATAAATATATGAAAAATAAAATTACTTTTATATGATTTTTTTTCATGATACTATACTTTGTATTAAATACTTTAGATATCATCATAAATTTAACCTCTCTATTTTCAACAAACATTCTTCCCTATTTAATTACGTATATGTATTATATTTGTTGAAACTTACTCTTTTAGTTGAATTATTTAATAACTCTTAGATTTTATCTATTCATTTATTATTATATAAAAATACATCATCATTTTTTGTCAAAACTTGTATTGTATCATAAAAAAAAGAATTTGATTTTCAATTTATTTTTTTATATTTATGGTGATAATTATTAACATATTAACCTTTTAAAAGAAATTTTTTTTATTTCAAGTCAAAAAAACGACATTTCAGGACAAAAGTAATAAAAAAATTAATTTTTATGCTATCCTATTCTCTGTAGATAAACCCAGTATAGCTTTTATGTTTATTATCCAAATCATAAAAGTAATGGCAAGTAATTACTTAAATTATTCAGCTTTTTAAATTTAGTACCTTTTAAAAAGTACTGTTTAATTTAACGTAATTCTTGTCTCCCCTATGAAAGATAGAATTATAAATATATCTGAAATATATATTTTTTTATAAAACATTAACTTTTAGAATAACTAAAAGTTAACTTAGAAATTAAGGAGGATTTTATGGAAGATTGTAAAAATAAAAAATTAGGTGCTGGTATATTAACGGTATCCATTATTCAATTAGTTTTTAGCATATTAGCTGTTTTGTTCTTTGCATTTCTTTTAATAGCATTAAATTCTGATACAATAGTTCCTAATGAGGCAAAAGAAATTTATTTGCAAAATGGTATAACTATTACTACTTTATCTATTTCTTTAATATTTATAATTTTATCTATAGTAGCAATTATATTTATTTTATGCAAAAAAGCTATTGGTATATATATTTACTTTATTACAATTGTTGTAAATTATATTTATTCAATAATTATGTCTGGATTTTCCTTCTTAGGATTAATAGGTTTAATATTACCATTATTAATGGCTATATTTATCTACAAAAGAAGATATGTTTTCAACATTGGTGTGAAATGCGCTAATGATTAATATAATTTTCCATACTAAATGTTATCATAATTAATATCTAACCAAAAAAAAAGATTTTGTTTTCACAAGTATTGTGGTTAACAAAATCTTTTTTTTATTTTCATTTTCAAAATACACTTATTAACATTTATGGCTTACTTTTAATATTATAATATATAGACAACCCCTAAAGGAGGTACTAAAGATAATGTCTTGCAAAACTTGTAATAATTCAAAACATTTAAATCATAAAATAAACTTAAAGAAAAAATTAACTCTTCCTTGTAATAAACCTAATATGTATCGTATTAAAAATGTAAATGTTACTATAGATATACTAGGAAGTAAAGTTATTTCAACACCTTTAAATGAAATAGTTAAAAAAGAAAATTTAAATCTTGCTAAAGAAAGACTTTTAATAGCAGGTTGGATATGTATAAAAATATATTATTATTCTTCATATAATAGTCATTGTATTAATAACGCATTTTTTAAAATGCCATTTAATACTTATATTCCACTAAATAAAAGTGCAAGCTGCTGCAGGGATAAATTTTCCATAAATAGTTGCGTACAAAATGTATGTGTAACACTTTGTAATTGTAGAACTTTTGAACAAAAATTCACGCTATTCTTAGAAGCTAAAAAAATAGGTTCTATTTCTCCAATTCCACCTAACCCTGATCCTGACCCACCAGTTCCACCTTTAATAGAAAAACTTCCAAATGCTATTATTATAAACAATAATAATTTTTTAGAAATAGCCAAAGTAGAATTTAATTCTACTAATAAAATATTATTAATTACTTCTAAAAATCTAATTGCTGATAGCTCTCTTGGTAGCGATTCTTATTTTTCTTTAGTATTACGAGATAATACTGGTACTATCAAAATATCTTCCTCTATTATATCTAATAGAACAGCCAATGATTTTGCTAATATATTAAATAATATTCCTTTTGAATATGGTGATATCTTAGAGCTAAATTATTTAATAACTTCTAGATTTTTAATTACTAATTTCCCAGTAAGAAATGAAAATTATGTTCCTACACAAAATAAAGAATTATATATTATAACTCCAAATGGCTTTATTCCTTATATTGAACCAGACCCTGAACCTGAAACATTAATAAAAAAATTACCAAACTCTATAATTATAAATAGTGATTCTAATAAGGAAGTGTCTAAAATAGAATTTAATATTTCAGATAAAACTTTTATTGTTACTTCAGAAGAAGAGATTCCAGATGCAAGTAAAGCAAATTCAGCTTATTTTATATTAAGTTTAAATGATTTTGTAACTTCAAGTCCTAAAGCATCTTCCTTTATTATGACAGATGAAATCAGTAAAAAATTTAAAAATGATTTAACAGATGTAGCTTTTGAATTTTTTGACACATTGCAATTAAATTCATTAACTCCTGAAAATATTAAAATAACTAATTTTCCAGAACCAAATGAAACCTATACTTTAAAAGATAAATTAGAATTGATTACCATAACTCCTAATGGATTAACATCTTTTAATCCTACTACTCTACCACCACCTGAACCAACATCTGATAATCTTCCAAATACTATAATTATACAAAGTAAAATTGATTCAACTATTGCCCCTTTAGTTGTAATAATATTTAATATTGTTGATAAAAAATTATCTGTTGCTTATACAGATAATATTGCTGATTCTACGCTCACCCCAGCTTATAACTATTTTTCACTTAAATTAAAGGACAGTAATAATGAAAATATAAAAGTTACTTCAACTATTGTATCTAATAAAAACGCTGAAAATTTTGCTAATACTTTAAATGATGAATCCTTTGATTTTAATGATATTTTAGAATTAGAATATTCAGATCCATCTACTATAGTTATTACTAATTATCCTAATGAAAAAGAAGTATATACCCCTATTAACAATAAAGAATTCTATAGAATAGATTCTAAAGGGCTAGTTTCTTATATTCCAAATATAACCCCTTCCTTATAAACAATATCCTAAAGAACTGAATTTAATTTAAATTCAGTTCTTTATTAATTAATAATATATTTTCCTTTAATAATAAACTAAAATATATCTTAACCAAAATTTGTATTTTTAATATTATATATTATAGGCTATATTAATCAAAATTTTTAAACATATATTTATTTACTAATAAAACTAAGGAGGTTACTTATGTATTGTACTTGTTCTAATAAAAATAATTATGAAATCATCTCTCTTTGTGATATTAAAAAATTTACTGAAAAAAATGGTCCATTTAATGCTAATTCTGCATGGACTCAAATTTCCATAGCAGATATTTTAAATTTAGAATGTGACAAGCATAACATTGAATCTATAGAAAAAGTTTATATTAATGTTTCTATAACCCACACTAAAATTATAGAAACACCTAAAAGCCCTAATATTAATTCTGAAGGTATGACCTTAACAGGAAAAAAACTTCTAATTGATGGGTATGTATGTGTGAAAATTGTTTATACATCACTAACTAAAGTACAATCTATTCATACAGTTAAATTTAATATACCATTTTGTACTTATATTGTTATAGAAGAAAATGCTGATATTTTTAATGATATTTATTGTATTGAATCCTGTGTGGAAGATGTATTTTTATCTCTTATAGATTGTAGAACTATATTTCAAAATATAACTTTATTTCTATTTGCTCATAAAGAAACTCTTAATTGCCCTTCTCCTCAACCACCAAAAGATAATTGTACTATTCAAGCAGGAGCACAACCTATCCAAGCACAACCATTTCAATCTCAACCTGAATCATCAATAATAAATGACTCTTCTTCAATTCAATATTCTAAAACACCTATTAATCCAATAACAAATATAAGTGCAAATTTAATAGAAGTAAAAAATGAAGAGGATTTAACTATACTAACTATAGAGTTAAATAACAATAAATTTATAACTAATTATACTGGTGATATTACTAATAGAACTCTAGAAGATTCATTGTATTTTTCTCTCTTATTAGAAGATAAAAATGGTTTTGTTAAAACTTATAATGAATTAAAAGCTAATGAAATAGCTGATACCTTTGCTACTAATTTAAATAATATTTCTTTTGAAGATGGTGATAAGATTCTTTTAAGCTACATTGATAATAATAAAATTTCAATAATAAATAATACCTTTAATACTGAATATAAACTTCAAGATACCATGGAAGAATTTATTATAAAAAATGGACAGTTATCTACTAATTAAATTTTTATTAATATATCTATACCTATATGACTTTCAAATTTTATAATAAAAAATGATTATTTCTAATAACTCTATTAGAAATAATCATTTTTTATTTAAATAGTATTTAAAAGTCCATGGAATGTAATATCAAAAGTAGCATTACCTCTTGAATCTACTCTATAATTTGTAAAATACCCAGTGAATGTGGAATAACCTGACCATGATCTCCTTGATAAATTAATTAAAGCTTCATTTAATTGTCTATTCATTGTTTGCCAGTCAGTTATTTCATCAACAGATCTACCAGCATTATAAATTCCTTTCACAATAATAGTGGTAAAAAATTGAGAATTAGCAGTAGTTACTGTAATACTCCCTAAATTCATTATTGACTGTATATCTCGCTGAATTTGTTGCTGACTTGTACGTGGATGTGTAGCAACATAATCATCTGATACCATTGGAGTTGTTAAATTAGCTCTATTAGTAATTAAATCATTAGTTATTTGATTATATCTACTATTAAAATTAGCATCATTGCTTAATAAATTTATATAATTATCATACCCATTAACATCATTAGATTTAATATATCCATTCATAGTTCTAAACATACCTAAATCATTGTTATACATATAATAAAAAACTGCATAGGAAGTCTTATAAAAATCAAATGATCCATATCTAGATCTTAATATTGTTCCTACATGAGGTAAACTCATACGACTTAAAGAATTTACCATTGATTGTCTTGATTTAACTCCTTCTGTTCTAGTAGAACCTGCAAAAAATTCCGCATTTCCTTCATCATACCAAGTTAATTTTTGCACATCATTAGCATAAAAAATTCCTCTTCCCCATATTCCTGGAACTAAATATCTTCCCTGTAAATAATGAGTATATTCATGTCTGAATAATTCCTCTAAACTATATATACTTTGTTGTGTAGTTCTTTCATAAGTGTAAAAAGTACCTTCTGGCTCTATATAAATTCCTCCATTATCAGTAGTATGACCATAAAGTCTTAAATTTAATTTATACTCTTCTGGAGAATTATATACAATAGTAGTTAAAGTATCGTCTGCATTACCTTGTTCTAAAGGATTATCTGAACCTACCATTCTAATAAACTGAGCTCTAACCTCCTTAGCTGCCCAATATAACCTTTTTACTTTTTCTTGTGTTACATTCCCACCTGTTTTAATTATAAATCTCCTATCATCAAAATTATAGGTATTGGGTAAATAATGTCTTTTACCTTCTGCTATTTTATTATCATAATCTATTGATGATCCATTTACAAAAGTTGAGTTAAAATCATTTTTAAGACCATATAAAGCTTCGAAATATTGTATAGAAAATCTAGGATATATTGAATTTACACAGTCTGTTAATGTTCTATGAATTTCTGTTTTATCACTTTTAAACTTAGCTAACCTACCTAAAACATAAATACAGTTATTTGGTATTGAATCATCTGTAGACCTAACTGCTTGTCTTGTTAAATTTTGTATTGCTGTTATAAAAGTATCTATTCTGTTATAATAAGGAGTTCTTGTAACATCATTACTGTTTCTATAAACTAAATTATTTAAAAAATACTCACTTTCTCTCATTATCTTAAAAATAGCATTGCTTTTATAATATTCTCTACTATAGGCAGCTACATTTCTACTAAAATTATTTAATACGGTAACAAAATAATTTAAAATTTCAAAATCCAAGGAAGCATTTCCCACTAATTTTCCCATAGCATAAATCACTTTATCCTGTGTTTCTGTTCCAAACCCAAAATTTCTATTTCTTAATACTTCTTTAATAGCTGGTAAACATCTATCCTTAGCAGCTAAAGTATTTAACTGACTTAATTGTGAATTATAAAATCCCAAATAATATCCTGCTCTTAAAACTTCTACTAAAGTATCAATTCCTTCTTCATTACTACTATCAAATCTTCTACCACTCTCTCTAAGCCCATCAATAATGGCTTGAAATCTATTCATATCATTATAGAAAGTATAACTTTCTGATGAAAAAGTAAACAATCCAGGTATATCTTCCCATCTAATAGTTTTTAATACACTTACTAAATCAGTATAATTTAATGAATTCAAATTTTGGAAAGTATAAGACGGTAATCTTGGAGCTGGTCTTGGATTTGGTCTTGGTGCTGGTGGTACAAAAACTACTCTAAACTTTCCTAGCATTGGTGCAGAATTAACTCCATCCCCATAAAATTTAATAGTATTATTACCTGAATTAAAATCTACTTGAAAATTATGATTTAATACATCTAACAAAGTATTTCCAGAAGTTCTTGAAAGATTATAAAGTCCTATATTAACTCCATTTACATCTACATTCAAATTCAAATCATTATTAGGAGCTAAATATTCTAGATCTATATTATATCTTCCAGCACTCCCTGCATTAACTGTCATTGTTACAGAACCATTTTGTGGTCCACCTAAATTAGCAGTAAAACTAGTAGCATTATCTATTATCACATTATTTTGAAAACTTCCATTAACAGTGTCATAAGTTCCAGCTGGTAATATATTTGGCGTAGAAATTTTTACAAGTGTAAAGTTACCTAAATCTGAAGCTTCATCAGTACCATTTCCATAAAATTTAACAGTATTTCTTCCTGAATTTAAAATTAGTACAGTTGTAAAAACACCAATTCTACCACTTGGAGTTTGATAATCTCTTCCTGTACTCCTTCCATTAACATCAATCTTTAAAGGTTTTCCACCAAAACGAAAATCTACATTTATATTGTATTCTCCTCGTTCTCTAGTAAAAACTGTCACAGTGGAAGCTCCGTTATTAACACCACCTAGTGAAACTACTAAATCCCTTGATGAATTTAGTCTTGCTCCTCCTGTTAATGAACCTGTTGTTACACTATAGTTTGAAGGAGTTGGAAGAACCCTTGGAGCTTGTGTTTTATCTATTGTTAATGTAAATCTACCTAAACTTGGAGCATTTCTATTACTTACTCCATAAAATTTCAAAGTATTTTCTCCTGCATTTAACCTAATATTCTTAATTACATGTTTACCAATAATTTGAGCTGGAAAAGTAATTACACCTCCTATATTAACTCCATTAATATCTAATCCTAATGGTCTTAATCCATTTCTAAACTCTATTTCCATAGTATATCGTCCTGTTTCAGATACATTAACTTTAATAGTAGCTTTCCCATTCCTAACTCCACCTAAATCAGTAGCCATATCTAATGATCTATTTATTCTAGCACCATTTTCTAATAATCCATCCTTTAAATTATAAACTCCTGATGGAATTGTAACAGGATCAGGTATTATTATATTTCCAACCTTAGTTAAGGTAAATTCACCTAAATAAGGAGCAAATTCTCTAGAATCGCCATAAAATTTTATTTTATTTTCTCCTACTTTTAAATTAAGTTTTATATCTATATATCCATTTGATTGATTTGGAGAAGTATAATCTCTTCCTGTATAATTATTATTAACATCTATTTTAAAAGATTTTGAAGCATTAGAATATTTTAAATTCATATTATATTCTCCTGCTTCTGGAACATTTACCGTTACAGTACAAACTCCTCTACTATGTCCACCTATATAAAGTACCATATCTATAACACTATATATTACAGCTCCACTTTCTCTAACTCCTTGAGTTAAATTATATTTTAATCTTGTAGATCTAGGTGTTATTTTAGTACTACTTTTAAGAGTAAATTTTCCTAATTGTGGTGCAAATTCAGATGAGTTTCCATAAAATTTTAAATTATTATTTCCTCTATTTAAATTTATTTTTAATGAAATTACTCCTGCCGATGCTGAAGGGGCTCTATAAACTTCACCAGTATCTCTTCCATTAACATCTAACTTAAAAACGCCTGTATTTATATATTGTAATTCCATAGTATATTCACCAGCATCACTTACATTTACATTCATAGTAGCAGTACCTCTACTATATCCACCTATATAAAGCACATAAGTTCTATAATTATTTAATATAGCACCTGATGCAAGTACTGCTTGGGTTACACTATAATCTGTGGTTGGTGTTATAGGTATTACAGGAGTTGATTTTTTAGTAAGTGTAAATTCTCCAAGATAAGGTGCATACTGATAATCCACACCAAAAAATTTCAATTCATTTCTTCCTTTATTTAGTTTAACTTCTAATTCTATATATCCACCATTTGATGAAGTTCTATATTCTCTTCCTGTATTAACTCTATTAACATCTAATTTAAAAATACCGTTATTTCTATATCTTAAATTCATTTTGTAATTACCATCTTCAGTAGTATCTACACTTAATTTAGCCTCTCCTCTAGTAGGTCCTCCTATATAAAGAACCCAATTTCTACTTCTACTTAAAATTGCTCCTGAAGATAAAGTAGATTGAGTTACACTATATCTTAATACTATATCTGAAGATTGTATTGAAAGAATTTTAAAATCATTTAATTCTTTATCCATATATGAAATTTTCTCCTTTTTCTTAAGTATATATTTTATAATATGGATAAAGATTAGCTTTGTTGATTAACTCATTAATATTAAATTTTTTAATAACATTAACATTTTTATCCACAAATAAATATTATATAATGTTATATAATATAAAACTTAAGGAGGTATAAATTTTGAATAAAAATAAAGAAAATTCCCCCAAAGCCTATTATTACAATGATAAGCTTTGTACTAAACTTGAATTTAAAAACACTATTTCACTTCCTTGTAAAAAACCTAAAATTAAGTACCTAAAAAAAATTTCTATTAACCCATATATAACCAACACTAAAACTGTTGAGCTTTCTATGAATATTGACCCAAATAATAAAAAATTATCGTTAACCGCAAAAAGACTATTAATAGAAGGTTATTTAGAAGCTACCTTTATTTATATATCTTGTGAACTAAATGAATCAGTTTGCTCTGTAAATTTTAAAATTCCTTTTCATACTTATATTAATTTAGATGATAGTTCAAATATACATTTAGATAAATATACTGTTAAACCTTTTATAAAAAATATTTGTGCCAAATCTATAGACTGTAAAAATATATGTTTAAATTTTAATTTATTTTTATTAGCTCATAAAAAAACTCTGCCTCCACCTATAAAAAAATTACCTAATTCTATAATAATAAATAATATAAATAATAAAGAAGTTGCTAAAATAGAATTTAATGTGACAAATAAGAAATTTATCGTTACATCTACTGGTGAAATACCTAACGCTACTTTAGGTGCTCAAGAATATTTTATTATTCAATTAAGAAATATAAATACTGGAAGAATAATTATGAGAGCTCAAATTTTAGCTAATGAAAATGCTAATAATTTTGTTATAGATCTTAATAATCTTAATTTTTCTTTCGATGATAATTTTATTCAATTAGATTACTTAATACCCCCAAGTATAAATATCACCAACTTTCCAAAATTAGGAGAAACTCATATACCTAATAGTCCAAGAGAATTTTACAGAATAACGCCTAATGGATTAATAGCTTATATTCCACCTGAACCTCCAGTACCTCCACCACCTACAATAAATAAACTTCCTAACACTATTATAGTTAATAACAGAGGTACTTCTTCTCAAACACCAATTACTACAATAGAATTTGATTCTGATAATAAAAAATTATTAGTTATTCCTACTGCTATTTTAATGAATTCTAATGGCAATTTTTCTTTCAAACTAAAAGATGGCAATAATGAAAGAATTAAAGCAAGTTCTATAATTTTAAGTAATACTAATTCTTTTAATTTTGCTAATACTTTAAACGACCAAATATTTGAGTATAATGATGTTTTAGAAATTGATTACTCTCCTTCTGTAGAGCTAATTGTTACTAATTTTCCAGATTCAGGACAAACTTATAGGCCATCCACCATTAAAGAACTATTTAGAATAACTCCTGATGGATTAATAGCTTATATTCCACCTGAACCACCTCCACCTACAATAAATAAACTTCCTAACACAATTATAGTTGATAACAGAACATCATCTTCTCAAATACCTATTACTTTAATAGAATTTGATTCTGATAATAAAAAATTATTGGTTATTCCTACTGATACTTTAATGAATGCTACTGGCAATTTTTCTTTTAAGTTAAAAGATAGTAATAATCAAACTATAAAGACTAGTTCTACAATTGCAAATAATACTACTTCTAGAAATTTTGCTAATGCTTTAAATGGAAGCTCTTTCGAATACAATGATATCTTAGAAATTGATTTCTCTCCCTCAGTAGAACTCATTGTTACTAATTTTCCAACTTCAGGACAAACTTATAAACCAACCACCATTAAAGAATTCTTTAGAATAACTCCTAGTGGTTTAATAGTTTATGTTCCTCCTACTCCACCACCACCTCCACCTACAATAAATAAACTTCCTAATACAATTATAATAAATGGTAATTTCGGTGCTGAAGTAGCTAAAATAGAATTTGATTCTGATAAAACTTCATTTATAATTACATCTACTGGTGAAATTCCTGATCCTACCATGAGAGATACCAATTATTTTTCTCTCAAATTAAAATCTTTAAATGACCAAAGAATTAAAATACAAGATATTATAAAAACTAATGAATCTGCTAATAATTTTGCTAGCAGGTTAAACGGACAAACTTTTAATTATACAGATATCTTAGAATTAGAATATTTAGCTCCTAATAACATTACAATTACTAATTACCCAAGTACTGGACAAATTCATAGACCATCAAATAAAAAAGAATATTTTCAAATAACTTCAACAGGTCTTATCCCATATACGCCACCTTCAGTAGGTATAACAAATAAAATCATAATTTTAAATGATGATGGTGATGATGTATCTACTATAGAATTCGATAGCTCTAGTAAAAAATTCAAAGTTACATCAACTACTGAAATACCAGATGTAACACAGGGAGCAACTCCATATTTTACTCTTAAGTTAAAGGATAAAGCTACTAATACTACAAAAATAAATGCTTTTATCCCATCAAATATTCCTGCTAGCAATTTTAGAGATCGTTTGAATAATTTTGGTTTTGAATTTACAGATTACCTAGAATTAGATTATTTTGAACCTGCTAATATTATTATTACTGATTATCCAACTAAAGGTAATGATTATATAGCTACTAATAATAAAGAATATTATAGTATAACTCCTCAAGGACTAGTTGCTTATGTTCCTATTCCTCCACCTATTCCACCTACAATACCTCCACCACCTACAATAAATAAACTTCCTAACACAATTATAGTTGATAATAGACGTAATACTGGATCAGTAATTACTTTAATAGACTTTGATTCTGATAATAAAAAATTAATAGTTCTTCCTACTGATACTTTAATGAATTCTACTGGTACTTTTTCTTTTAAGTTAAAAGATAGTAATAATCAAATTGTAAAGGCTAGTTCTACAATCGTAAGCAATACTAACTCTAGAAATTTTGCTAATACTTTAAATGGAAAAGTTTTTGAATATGATGATATTTTAGAGATTGATTTTTCTTCTTCTTTAGAAGTTATCGTTACAAACTTTCCAACTTCAGGAAAAAACTTTATACCACAAACCCTTAAATCCTTTTTTAGAATAACTCCTAATGGCTTAATAGCTTATGTTCCTCCTACTCCACCACCTCCTCCACCTACAATAAATAAACTTCCTAACACTATTATAATAAATGGTAACTTTGGTGCTGAAGTAGCTAAAATAGAATTTGATTCTGATAAAACTTCATTTATAATTACATCTACTGGTGAAGTTCCTGATCCGACCATGGGAAATACCCCTTATTTTTCTCTCAAATTAAAATCTTTAACTGACCAAAGAATTAAAATACAAGATATTATAAAAACTAATGAATCTGCTAATAATTTTGCTAGCAAATTAAATAACCAAATTTTTAGTTATACAGATATCTTAGAATTAGAATATTTAGTTCCTAATAATATTACAATTACTAATTACCCAAGTACCGGACAAGTTTATAGACCATCAAATAAAAAAGAATATTTTCAAATAACTTCAACAGGTCTTATCCCATATACACCACCTTCAGTAGGTATAACAAATAAAATCATGATTTTTAATGATGATGGTGATGAAGTATCTACTATAGAATTTGATAGTTCTAATAAAAAATTTAAAGTTACATCAACTACTGAAATACCAGATGTAACTCAAGGAAACACCCCATACTTTACCATTAAATTGAAAGATAAAACTACTAATACTACAAAAATAAATGCTTTTATCCCATCAAATATTACTGCTAGCAATTTTAGAGATCGTTTAAATAATTTTGGTTTTGAATTTACAGATTACCTAGAATTAGATTATTTTGAACCAGCTAATATTACTATTACTGATTATCCAACTAGAGGTAGAGATCATATTTCTACTAATGATAAAGAATACTATAGCATAACTCCTACAGGATTAGTTGCTTATATACCTCCTACTCCACCACCTACAGTTATGAACTCAAAAATTAAACTTTATATTAGAAATAATGGTTCACCTAATAACTTGGAGGAAGTTGCTAGTATTGAACTAAATAAAACCACTAGCCAATTTGTTGTTACTTCTATTGATAAAACAATTTCATTAGGATTACCAGAATATTTTAACTTTACCCGTTTAAATTCTTCTGGAACTATACTAGATAATGTTTCTATAAATAATTCAGATAATATTACTAAATTAAATATCTTAAATAATAAACCGTTCTCATCAGGAAATATAGTAAGCTTAAGATATGTTAATAAAAATTTAGTTAAAGTAGAAAATATTAAATCTGCTCCTTCTTATATGTTAAAAGATTCTAAAGATTTATTTAAAATAGAAAATGGTGAATTAACTCCATACACTCCAGTTTTATTACCAAATATTATTACCTTTACTGATAGTATTACTTCTCCAGTTGGTTCAATTAGTTTTAATACTACTCTTAGAATTTTAACTGTATTTTTTACTATATCCCAAGTTAGTTCTACCTTTGCTAATGATGATTACTTTACTGTAAGATTAAAAAATAATGCAGGAGCTTTAAAAGGTGAAAAAATTATTAAAGGTAAAGATAACTTTAGTGAAATAGCAATTGTATTTGATAATTCTAAGTTTCAATATGGTGATATTTTAGAATTAATTTATAAAGAAACTAATAAAGTTTCTATAAGCAATTTTGGAAGTACAGGTACAACCTTTATAGCTCCTAGAAACTCTTCTTCTTATATTATCACTCCAACAGGATTACAACTTTTGCCTAACACATTAAAAAATACTATAACATTCACTGGAGCTAATAATGAACAAATTTCAACTATTTCATTTAATATAGATAATAATAACCTAATTGTAACTTCTACGGGACAAATAGCTAATCAATCTATTGGTGGAAATAAAGCTTTTGGTGTTGAACTCATAGACCCATTCTCAACAGTTAAGTTAGCTTCTTCAGTAAAAGGTAATGAAAATGCTGATAACTTTAAATTAGCCTTAAATAATAAACCTTTTATGATTGGAGATATTATTTTATTAGAATATGCAGATAAATCTAAAGTCTCAATATCCAATTATCCTAATGATGGAACTAATTATACTCCAATTAAAAATATGGAGGAAAATTTTTTCATTACTCTTAACGGATTAGTTAAAGTTAATATTTTACCAAATATAATTTTAGTTAAAAACACTGATGATTCTAATCTTTTCTATGTTTTATTTGATACAGTTAATAAAAGATTAATAGTTAAAGATACTAACATCACTACAAGACCTAGTGGACCTACTAAAGTACCTTACTATATTTTAATTGAACTTAAAAATAGTAATGGATTATTAAAAAGCTATGGTTATTTGAAACCTTCAGGAGATAATAGTAGTATTATAACTACTGCTTTAAACGGAAAACCTTTTGACTTTGGAGATATTATTAATTTAACTTATCTTGATGAAAAGAAAGTATTTATAACTAATATGCCTACTGCAACACCTAATCCACAAAAACTAGGACAGGGATTTATCATAACAGAAAATGGACTTCAAGCTAATGCTAGTGGCATAACTAAAAATACTATTATTGTGAAAGGAAATAATGATGCTGAGATTGTAGTTATTAAATTTCCTATGCCTGGTCCTAAATTAGATCTTGATGATAAAGGTGGAAAAGTACCATCTCAATTTTTTAATGAAGAATACTTTAAACTAGCTATTAATAGATTTAATACAAATGTTAAAACTGAATCTTCTTTAATTTTTACAAGTGCATCTGATACTCCTGATGACTTTATTGACCCATTACAAAATGAAGATGTTTATTTTGAAAGTTTAATAACACTTAATTATAAAGAATCTAATAGAGTTACGGTTACTAATGTTACTATTCCAGCAAGCTTTACTAAACCAAGAGCTTTTACTGAAACCTTCATAGTAACCCTTGATGGACTTAAACTTGCTGATAATACAATAAAATTCTTAGATGCTAGTAATATAACTGTAGCAATAATGACCTTTGATCATGTAAATAAGAGAGTTATGATATGGGGTGATACTAGAGTTATTAATAATAATTCTCCTTTCAATACTCAAGAATATTTTGCTATAGAGATAAAAAATTCTACTGGCGCAATAACCTCTTCTAGTTCTGCTCAAGGACAAAGTTTTGCAAGTAATTTAGAAACTGGACTAAATTATGAACCTTTTAACTATGGAGATACTTTAACCTTAAAATATAAAGAAAATCAAAAAATTTCTATATCAAATTATCCTGCTAGAGGTTCTTACGTATATAGTCCTGAAACTACTAATACAGAAGAAAGTTTTAAAATAACAGCTTTTGGTTTAATACCAAACAATAATATTATTAGAAATATAATCATGGTTTTAGATGGTGATAATATATTAGCTACTATTATGTTTAATAAAGATACTAAAAAAATAATTGCATATTCAACAGGTAAAACAGCCTCTAATAAAACTCCTGCTAATTACTTTAAAATGGTATTAAAAAATGGTAATACTGTAGTTGCTCAAACAAACTTACTTGCTAATGAAAGTGCTAATAAAGTTAAGGTTGACTTAAATGATAAAGATTTTGATACTGGTTATATAATTGAAATAACTGCTATACCTAACACCTTACTTGTAGCTAACTACACCAATGTAACTGATAGATTTACAACAACATCACCATTAAAAACTATGTTCTTAGAAATAACAGCCCAGGCATTAGTACCATATAATCCTCCTGCTACTTTCTTAGATAACGTAATCAACTTCCGTTCAGCTAATAATACCTCTGATGCTGCTACTATAAAATTTGATACTGCAACTAATAGATTAAATGTTGTTGCTGACGGTATGACAGTTGAAGCAAGTGATAAATTTGATTTCACTCTAAAATCTAGCAATGATATGGAGAAAATTAAAGCTTCTATAAATGGTGGTGAAAACGGTAATACTTTTGCTTCTACTTTAACAGATGCATCTTTTGAAATTGGAGATAAAATAGAACTAGGAACTGTAGACAGAAGTAGAGCTTTAATAAAAAACCTTCCAATTACCCCAAATGAATATTTTTCACCAAATAATACTGAAACCTTTACTATTGCTGCGGATGGCTTAAAATTTGCATCAACCTCTCCATTATCAACTGCACAAGTTCTACCTCAAATAATAGCTGTTCAAGGAAAAATTAATGCTACTGTAACAGATATTTTAGCAACAGTTTATTTTGATAATAATTCAAAAAAATTAATAGCTTATTCTACTGGTAAAACTATAGTTTCATCTACAGAAACAGGAGAATACTTTGCTTTAGTTATAAAGGATAGCTCTGATAATGAAATAAAAACAGGTATTATAAATATTGGTGAAAATGCTAATAAATTTGCCACTGATTTAAATGGATTTGCATTCCAAGATAATTATATTATCACTATTCGCATTAACCAAAATGCATAAGAATACAAACTAAATTAAACATTTTATTTTAAAAAATATGAACTATTTATTTAAATTAATAATTAAAATAAATAGTTCATATTCTAATAATATCTTTATTAAACTCTAATTATAGTTTTCTATGGGCTTTTAGTTTTTATAGTATAAACTATAATTATAATAATTCATATCAAAATCTACCTTTATTATAAAATATTATTATATGAACCAAATTTTTAATGTAAAACCCTTTATTTTAAAATAAAACTTAATTAAATACATATCTATTTTACTAAAAAAATAAAATCTAAGTTTTAAGATAGGAGAGTTTTAAAATGTCTTTTTCAAATAATAAAGTTATAATCTCTAACTTTCCAAATTCAAATAACCCTTTCTATATACCAACTAAAATAGAGGAGAGTTTTAAAATAACTAAAAATGGATTAATTCCTTATTCCTCTTCATTAAATACTTTTTCTACCTTCTTTATTTTTAAAACTTTCCATGGAAATGAAGAAATGGCTAGAATAGAGTTTGATAAATATAACAAAAAATTAATAGTTAATTCAAACGGAAAAATTTATAATGGTTTAAACAGTAAAATAGCTTTTAAATTTCAATTAATAGATTCTACTAACACAATTTTTAAATCCTCAGGCACTATATTAAGTAATGAAAATGCTAATAAATTTAAAGATAATTTAAATGATGAACCCTTTGATTATGGTGATTTTATAAAATTAGAATTTTTAGATGATTTAAAAGTAAGTTTATTTAATTATCCTGATGTAGGTGATATTTTAAATTTACCTAATAAAATGTCTATTATTTTTATAATAACTCAAAATGGTATAACTCCTGTTTTAACATCAAATAAAATAACAATTAAATCTATAAATGATGAAGAGGTTTTATCTATACAATTTGCTAAGCAATTAAAACAATTTATTGTATCTTCTACAGGTTTAATTGCTGACCCCTCCTCTAGCAAACCATATTTAACCTTAATTTTAAAAGACCAAAGTGGAACAGATATATTTAAATATATACTTAATTCTAATGAAAATGGAAATTCATTTAAAATTAATCTAAATAATAAACCATTTAGCTTTTATAATAATAGCTTAACTCTTATTTACAAAGATAAAACCAAAATTGAAATTTTAAATCATCCTAACATTGGAGAAATCTATACTCCTAAATTAAATGCCAATACTTTTTTAATACATCCTAAAGCTTTAAAAGATATTAGTTTTAATAATGAAATAAAAATTATTAATGACAATAATGATGATATGGTAACTTTGTACTTTATTCAACCATTTGCTATTCCTTCTTTTGTTACAATAATTGCACTACATACCAATGCTATATCTACAAATAAACTTGAAAATACAGAAAAATATATTGAATATTTAGAATACTCTCTACTACCTCCAATTTCATATTCAAAAATATTAGGAAAACAAGATGGCAAATTATTTAGCCATGATTTAAATAATAAAAAAATAGATATTGTTTTACCATCAGTTTTAAGAATATCAAGTAAACTAGAAAATAAAATTATAATAACAAACTATAAAGGAAAAGATGAATATAATATTGGAAAGGAACCAGAGTTTATTAATATAACCTTTAATAGTTTAACTCGCCATAATTTAAACTATAACAAAATAATATTTAAAAATAAGGATAATTCAACTATTTTACACCTATATTTTGATGCAATATTTTCTAATAGTATCTATGTTCAGTGTTATTCTACAGGAATAGTAAATAAAGACTCTGAATTTTTTCAATTCAAAATTTTAGATCAAAATAAAAGATTTATAAGAGTTGAAGGTAAAATAAATGAAAATGATACCGCAGATGTAATAAATATTGACCCACCTTTTAATATTTCAAGAAACTTTAATTTTGACGATATATTAGAATTGAATTATTCCGATGGTACTTTAGTACAAATCTTTGATTATCCAATTATAACCTCATCTTACACTTTAACAGGTAAATCTCAACGTTTTATAATAGCTGTTAATGGCTTAAAGCCCTTAAATCTTCTTAGTAATACCTTTATATTTAACTCTTTTCATAGTGATGAAAAAATAGTTATCATAGAGTTTGATAGGGATAATATGCAAATTTTAGTTTCTTCAACAGGTGTTTCCTATAATACTATAACAACTAATATTCCTGCATTTAAACTTGAATTAATAAGGAATAATAAAGTAATATTAACCTCGTTAATAAAAAACAATGAAAATGCTGATAAGTTTAAAAACACCTTAAATAAAGCAAAATTTCAGTATAATGATTTAATATACTTAACCTTTGCTAATTATAATAAAGGACTTTTAAGCAACTATCCAAAATTAGGAGACAACTATAAAATAAATAATTTAAATGCTCAAGGATTTAAAATAACTAACACAGGAATAATCCCATATGTTTTTCCACAAGAAATACTAATAAATGATATTTATGATAACATAGTATTAGGTATTCAATTTGATATTTTAGCTAAAAAATTTGTTTTATTTAATACTGGAAACAAAACAAATATTAATGGAAGTTCTAAATATTTTTCAATTACTTTATATGGAATAGATGGGATAACTATACTAAAAACTAATTCCATAGCTGGAAATGATAATGGTAGTTCCTTTATAAATTTATTTAAAAATGTAAATTTTGATATTGGAGATATAATAAAATTAGAATATGAAGAAAATAATAAAATTTTAATTACTAATTTTCCTAAATCAACTACAAAAATTTTTATTCCTCCTAAAAAAACTATAAGTTTTGAAATTGGTAAAGATACTTTATTACCTTATATCCCTACCACTTTAGATGAACAAGAAATAGAATTTATAAATGCGGCTAAAATAACTTTTAATCCTCAAATTAAAAAATTAATTGTTACTTCAACAGGTAACGCTCCATTCTCTTCTCTTAAAAATACCACATATTATTTATTTAAATTAAGAGATTCTTCTTTTAATATAAAACTTCATTCTATTATTAAAGCTGATGAAAATGCTGATATTTTTGCTTCTCATTTAAATAATGGTGAATTTGAATTTGGTGATATTATAGAATTAGATGCTTTTATGCCTAATAAGATAGCAATAAAAAAATTTCCTACTAAAGAGGAAATTAAATTTATTAATGTAGCACCCTTTAACCTTGAAACTTTTAAAGGATTCTTTAAAATAAATGAAAAAGGACTAGAACTTTTAAATTTATCATCACTTTTACCTATTCCATATTTACCTAATCATATAATAATTAATAAAATTAATGATAAACCACTTTTTACAATTAAATTTAATACATTAGATAAACTATTACAAATTTTCTCTTTTAGTGGAGTTAATGATCCTTCTAGTACTTATGACTATGTTATTTTCCAATTATTTAATGCAACTAATATGTTAATAACTACTGCAACGCTACTCTCTAAAGGAAGCTTTTCAAACTTTACTTCTAAACTTAAATTTAAAAACTTTGATTATGAGTATACTATAAAATTAACTTATAATATTAAATCTAAATCTCATATTATAATTACTAACTTACAAGGAGTAGCTCATGTTCCTACTAATCTAATAGAAAGCTACAAAATAACTCCTAATGGATTAATTTCTATACCTATCTTTATCTAAAAACATTAAATTATATTAAATAATATAATACTTTTACTTTTAATAATTATTAAAAACATTAAAACTTATTACTTATTTATATTATCAAAAATAATTTTTTATATAATAGGAGGAACTATTAATACAATGATTTTTTCAAATAAATTATCTCAATATAATAATATAATTTCCTTATCTTATGAAGCAAATGATAAAGTTATTATAACTAATTTTCCAAACTCTCAATCTCCAAAATATAACCCAAAAGGAAAAGAAGAAAGCTTTAAAATTACTTCAGCAGGATTAATTCCACATAATCCCACTAAAAATAAACTTCCAACTTTCTTTTTCTTTAAATCTCTTGATAATAATAAAGAAATGGCTAAAGTAGAATTCGATAAAGATAATAAAAAATTAATAGTTACATCAACTGGTGTTATATATAATGGATCAGCAGGAGTTAATGCATTTAGTTTTCAACTAAAAAATGGTTTATCTATTAGAACTTCAGAAATTATAAAAGGTGATGGAAATGCAGATAAATTTAAAAGTACATTAGATAATACAAACTTTGAATATGGTGATGAAATAATTTTAGGCTTTATAAATAAAGATAAAGTAGATTTAAAGAATTATCCTGATATAGGTAACAATTATGATATTTCAGCTTTAAATACTCAAAAATTCACAATAACTCCTAGTGGAGTAATTCCCATTTTAACACCAAATAAAATAACTGTTAAATCTCAAAATAATGAAGAAATTTTATATATTACATTTATTAAAGATACACACCAAATTATTGTTTCATCATCAGGAAAAATACCTAACTTATATTCATCTGATGATTATTTTACTTTAATTATAAAAGATGAGGATGGAACTACTATATTAAACTCCATACTTAAATCTAATGAAAATGCTAATAAATTTAAAACTAATGTAACAGGTAAAATTATTGAATTTGGAAAACATCTGTTAACTTTTATTTATAAAGATAAATCTAAAATTGAAATTTCTAATCATCCAAGAGCAGGATTACTTTATATACCCAAATTTAACATTACTACCTTCAAGGTATTTTCTGATCATTTAGAAGAAATTTCTTTAGATTCTCAAGAGATAAATTTTTCAAATATAGCTAAAATAAATTTTGATATTACTAATAATCAACTTACTGCTATATCTACTGGAAATATATTATTTCCAAATATAAAAAATACCTCTTATTTTTTATTTAAATTAAGAAATTCCTCTAATAATATAAAGATTTATTCTTATATTAAAGCAGATGAGCCTGCTAATAAATTTGCTAATGATTTAAATGGTATAAATTTTCAATTTGGTGATGTAATAGAATTAGAATGTTTAGCCAGTAATATAGTATCTATTACTAATTTTCCTTCAGTAGGAAAAACTAAATTTATTGATAAAACACTTTTTAATATGGAAAGCTATAAAGAATTTTTTACTTTAATGCCTCAAGGATTACAGTATTATAATCCTACAGTATCCCCACCAATACCAATTATTCCAAACACTATAAAAATCAATAAACTTGACGACTCAAATTTAGTTTTTATAAACTTTAATACT
>JANZXU010033652.1:0-10359 GCA_027576215.1 Amissidens hainesi | reverse complement strand
TATTAAATTCTTTAATTGGAGAAACTGAAAAAGAAGGTCAAATAAAGCACCTAATATTTGGTTAAAAACTCAAATATTAAGTGCCTTAAGAGAGTGTTTTTTACTTTTTTTGATTACCATTAACTTCTAGCAATCTTTAAACTAGCACAACGGGTTAACTTTTATTATTTATATCTTAAATCTTAAAACCATATCATTTAAGTCTTGAGCAAATCTTTCTTGCTCTTTAGCTGTATTAGCAATTTTTTTAATTGCCTTAGTTGACTCATCTATTTTTTCTTGTATTTGAGTTGAATTTTCTGAAGATGTTTGTGCTGTTTGAGCCATATTTTGAACAGCAGTATTTACTTCATTTATTGTTGCAAAAATTTCTTCCGTCATTGATGCTAATTCTTGAGACATATTGTTTACAAACGCACCATCATCTTGATATTTACTTCCTACATCTATAAAATTTTCAAACTGAAGCTTAACAGTATCATCCATAAATACCAATAATTCATTGCTACTACTAGATAAATTATTAAATGCCAATTCTACCTTTTTTATTGTCTCTTTAACATTTAAAACTTCATTAGATGATTGTTCTGCGAGTTTTCTGACCTCATCTGCAACTATTGCAAACCCTTTTCCACTTTCTCCAGCTCTAGCAGCTTCTATAGCTGCATTTAAAGCTAACAGATTTGTTTGCTCCGAGATTTGAGCTATAGTTTCTGCCATTATCTTAATATTGTTAACTACTTTACCTTCTTCAATATCTTTTAAGATATCTTTTTCCATATTGCTATAAAGATTTACAGTTTCATCAAGAACTATTTGTCCTTCCATTTTTATCTTATTAGCTCTTTCTTTTATTTTAATTGAATTATCATTTCCATCATTAGCTCTTTCTGATAAAGCTGAAACACTTGCATCAACCTCTTCAATAGATGCCATAAGTTCTTCGCTTGTAGCCGTTGTTTCTTGTATACTTGAATTTATATCTTTTATAGAATAATCTATTTCTTCAAACCTATTCATCATTTCTTCAGATGTTTTTGATAATTCTATACTTATATCCTTCATGTCTTGAGATTCTTTTATTAAATTCTTTATTAAGCTACCTACATTATATTGAGCTAAATTCAAAGCCTTAGCAGTTTGGCCGAATTCATTATTATATTTAATCATTATTGGAGTTGAAAAATCATAATTTGATAATCTATTAGCTAAATCTTTTATTTTATTTAAAGGATCAGTTATTGATTTTATTATGGTCCAACCTCCTGTAATAAGTATTGATAGAACTATTAAGACCATTATTATATCTATAGTTACAGATTTATTGACCATTTTCCTATTAATATTTATAGATTCTTTTGCCCATTCATTGTTTAATTTTACTAAGTTTTCTAATTTAGTCATTACTACGTTTTTATCTTCTGTCACTTTTTCAAACGACTTAAATGCTTCTTCTTTTTTATTTTCAAGCACTAAATTTATATAGTTACTTCTATATTTTCTATATACATCTAAGCTGTCACAAAATTCATTAAATATTTTTTTATCTTCATCCGTAAAAATTGAAGATTTATAGTCAGCTATATATGTATCATTTTGTTTGCTAAGATTCTTATCAATTTCTAATAATTGATTTAATTTATCTTTATCCTCAACATAAACTAGTAATTCTGCATTATAATAAACACTTAATAAATTTTTATATATATTATTTATAGAAACAATACCCATTACATTGTAATTATACATTTTGTTTGTATTTTTATTTATTTTGTTTAAATTAATTAAGTTTACTCCTATAATCGTAATTATTATAATTGCAACTATTAAAAAACTACTTTTTAACTTTGTTGATATTTTTATATTGTTAAAAAATTTCATTTTACCCTTTAACTCCCTTTCTAATTCTAACTTTTATTAGTATTTTTGTTTAATTTTTATATTATTGTTTTTAATATGATAAAAATATTATCGTTTCATTAAAAAGAAAGCTTTAATTGTAATATTATTATATTTTTCTATTTTTTTCATTTTAACAAATATTCTATTCAAACATTAAAATATTAAATTTCATCTATTCTTTTTATCCATAAAAATCAACTTTAAGTACTGAAGTATAGTAAATAATATTGCACTTAATATTAAAAAATAAAAAACTAATAATTTTTTTACATTTAATGTTGCAACAATAAACATAAATATTACGTTAAATATTATTGTTCCTATTAAAACCATTCTATTATAATTAGTTATTTTGTTTCTTTGAACTATAAAATATAATAAGGACATTAATGTTAGTATAGCTAAAATAGCCATATAAACTCGTATATGTTCAGTTGTTAATATTCCTTCTGATAGTTCTTTATTTTCAGCTATTATATACTTTCTAATTCCTATTTCTTCTTTAGATAATTTATCTAATATAATAGGACCTAATAAAAAAATAACTTGACAAAAATAAATAAAACCTAATATAAATTTCTTCATTTTGTTCTCCTCACTCTCTGTCATCCATATTGCTATATATAAGTCCCCCATTGCTATATATAAGTCCCCCAAAATTAATAAATTTATATTATCATATAAAAATGTAAAATTTATTAACCATTTATAACATTTATAAGTATATAAAAAAAGCTTAGCATAACATTATACTAAACTTTTTAAATTTATTTTATTGTGTTTTAAATTTTTCTACTTGAGATATCATTATTATTGTTTCTTCAGATAAAACTTGAGCACTTTTTGCAACTTCAGAGCTTGATTTATTTAGCTCTTCTGAAGATGTTGTTATTTCCTGCGATGATGCTGCTATTTCTTCTGATATTGAAGAAATTTCTTCTATTGTAGTTAATATTTTTTCTTTACTTGAATTTATTTCTTTAAAAGAAGTCGTTATTTCATTTATTTTAGGTAATACATCTTCAACTGATGCTGATATTTCATTAAATGAGTTCATAGATTTTGCTACAGAATCTTTTTGCTTTAATAATTCATTGCTCATAAAATCTGTTTTGTTGACTATGTTTTTAGTATTTTTTAATAATCCAGAAATTATTTTATAAATATTTTGTGAAGAATTTTTGCTTTGTTCTGCAAGTTTTCTTATTTCTTCAGCTACTACTGCAAATCCTTTTCCTGATTCTCCTGCTCTTGCAGCTTCTATTGCAGCATTTAAAGCTAAAAGATTTGTCTGTTCAGAAATTTGATTTATTAAATCAGTTATTTCATTAACAGTTTTTATATCTCCATTCATGGAATCTATACTTTTAGAAAAATCACTAAAACTATCATTAAAATCATTTATCGAATTAATTAAATTATTCATATCCTCTTTACTTATATTAGAATTTTGATTTATCTTTTCAGACTTTTCATTAATTTTATTTATATTTTCAAATACATAATTTATTTTTTCATCAAACTCATCTAACTTTCCAACTACTGTAGTTAAATCATTTGCTTGTTTACTCGTTCCATTTGCAACTTCTTCTATAGAATTAGTTATATTGTCAGTTAGGGCCGATAACTCTTCTGATATAGCTGCTAAATTTGTAGCATTTACTTCTACCTTTTTAGCAGAACCTTTTATAGTTCCAACCATTAATCCAATAGAATTTTGTGTTATTCCTATTGTCTTAAATATAGATCCTACCTCATCTTCTTGCTTTAAATATTTTTCATCTATCTTTTGAGTAAAATCTCCCTTTGATAATTTTTGCATATGTCTTTTAGCTTTTTCTATTCCTATAGTTATTTTGTTTCCAATTAAAATAATTAAACATATCAATATTGCTATTATTAAAATTAATATAAATACAAATGCTAGTTTTAACTCTTTTAACCCTAATACTACATCGAATTTTTTAACAGCTATACCTAAAGACCAACCTGTTATAGGGATAGGTGTATATGCAACATACTTTTCTTCCCCATCTATTTTATAATCAGCAACCCCTTCTTTACCTTCAATCATATCTTTTTGTGCATTAACTAAATTTTTATATTCTAAACTATTAGAATAATACTTTATAGAGTTAAATTTTTGATCAACATATTTAGGGTCATGATATGCTATATATGTTCCTTCTTTATCTAATATGTACGCTCTTCCTGAATTTAAAAAACTTATTGAATTTGCAATTTTACTTAAATCCTCAATACTTCTTATTCCTATTAAAACTCCTATAATATTTTTTTTATTATCAAAAACCGGAAGAGAATACACGTTAACTGTTGAATCATCAATTTTACTTTGTATAGGATGTGATATATATCTTTTTCCCTCCAGGCTTTCTTTGAAAAATTCTCTATCTGAAACATCTATAACTTGTCCATCAGAATAGTACGCTTTTCCATTTTTATCAGCTAATCCAATTACTTGCCAAACATGATCATCTGCATATTTTTTCAATATATCTCCTTTACTTTGTATAGATATAGCAGGGTTCTCTATACTCTCATTTTCCGCAACATAATTTAACTTATCTAAATTAGATTTAAGTTGATAAGTAACTTTTTCAGCTGCTAATTTACTCATTGATTTCATCAAGTTATAACTGTTGTTTACTAGAGCTTTTCTTGCTTGAAAATATGAAAATAATGCTAATATCATACTGCAAATTATTATTGGTGGTAAAATAAAGAGTAATAATTTTGTTTTTAAACTTTTAAAACTAAAACTTTTAAAATTCATAATAATCTCCTTTTTTAATCTATATTTTTTACATTTCTTACAATAAAGTTATTTTTATCATTAAACTACTTATCGTATGGTTTCCATAAATATTTTATTTTTTGTCTAAAATTTTTATTTCTTTGATAAATTTAACACCCTTTTAATTTTTATTAGCAATTTAAATTTTAATATATAAGTTGTGGAAAAGATTTTACATTTAAAATTTAAAAGTAGTTAAACTCTATTTATTATAGAGATTAGTTTGAAAATGCGATTTCATTATTAGAACATATATATTTTTATAAAGATAAAAAAACTACTAATGAAATTTTTAAATTTCACTAGTAGTAATATTAAGATTTATTTTTAGCTTCTAAAAACAACTTCTTCTTTTGAGAACATATACTTAGCAAATAAAATAGATAACGTCATATATATTATATGCCACGCAATAACTACAACAATATGCTTAACGTTATATATTCCAACTATTGCTTCTTTCATAATTGCAATACCATTAACCACAGGTATGTTAAAATATGTGAACTTTAAATTTTTTCCATCCATCATAAATGGTATGTAACATAAAAACATCAAAGGTATTGTAAGACCTCCAAGATATGAATTTGCTTCTTTCATAGATCTTGCATACATACTTATAGCTACTTCTAAAGCACTTATTGAAATTAAAACCAATATACTAAAGAAAGCTATTATTAATAAGGTTTTATACGTTATAGCTACACTCATTCCTACTTTTAAAACAAATGTTGCAGAAATACCCATAGCCATCATACTTACTGCCAATGCAACTAATGCAACTATACAAACACTAGCAACCTTTCCCCATAATATTGCTCCTCTATTACAAGAAGTTGAAAGTAATGGTTCTAATGTTCCTCTCTCTTTTTCACCTGCTCCTAAATCAGCTGCTATAGAAACTGTTGGAGATATTAAAAATATCATGAGTAAACTTGGAAGCATATTTAACAAAGCTAGTCCAATTCCGCTATCGTTTTTATTATCAAACGCTTCTTCTTTAATATTAAAAGGAGTTATTAAGTTTTTGCTTAATCCTTTACTTTCTATTCTTTCATTTACTATATCCTTATAATAATTTTCAAAAATACTTTTAACCTTACTACAAGCTATCTGAGATTTACTAGATGTGTTATCATAAATTATTTTTAAATCTGAAATTTTTTCCTCTGATAAATCCTTATTAAAATTTTCTGGAACCTTTACTATTAAAGAAATTTTCCCATCTTTAAGTTCTTTCTCTAAATTATTGTTTTTAATTATTTTTATATTTTTTTTCTGCTCTAATATAGATTTAAGATTTGAACTTTTTGAATCTACAAGTCCTATATTAATTTGTTTATTAGCATCATCCATTGCACTTTTCATTGAAAAGTTCATTATTCCAAATATTATAGGATAAATTATAATTGGAAGAAAAATCGTAAATAATATAGTTTTTCTATCTCTAAAAATATCTTTAAGTTCTTTTCTAAGAATTATAAAAAAATCACGCATTAATTTTTACCCCCTATAAGGTTTACAAAAACATCTTCTAAGTCATCGTTATTATATTTCTTTTTAAGTTCTTCTATAGTTCCTTCTTCTATAAATTTTCCTTTATTAATTATGATAACTCTATCGCAAAGTTTTTCTACTTCCTTCATTGAATGACTAGAAAATAAAATAGTTTTTCCTTCAGATTTGCATTTTAAAATAAATTCATGAACCATTCGAACAGCACTAACATCTAAACCTGTGCTTGGTTCATCTAAAAGCATAACTGAGGGATAATGAATAATTGCTCTTGCTATGGAAACTTTTTGTTTCATTCCTCTTGAAAATTTTCCAACTCTTTTATCTAGAAAATCTTCCATTGCAAATTCTTTAGCTAATTCTTCAATTCTTTTATTAGCTTCTCTTTCTTCAATACCATATAGATTTGCAAAATACATTATATTCTCTCGCGCTGTTAATCTATCATATAACCCAACCTCCCCCCCAAAAAGAATGCTTATATTTTTTCTTACTTCCAGTGAATTTTTTATTACATCATATCCATTAATAGTAATACTTCCTGATGTGGGTTTAAGCATTGTTGACATCATTCTTAAAGTAGTAGTTTTTCCAGCCCCATTTTCGCCTAATAATCCTACAACTTCTCCACTTTTTAAGGTAAAACTTAAATCCTTTACTGCTTTAGAGTTTTTAAAATCTTTACTTAAATTTTTAACTTCTATCATATCTTTTTCCTCCTACTTAAATTTCATTTTAATCTCTTTATTAACTATATCAAAAAAAATAATGTTTTGAACATATTTTTAACAAAATAATGATTTTTTGACATAAATAAAATATAGTTGCATTTTATTTAACATATTAATATTAAATTTTAAATTTTTCTAATATAATTACAATTTTATCATTATGATAATTTATCTTTACTAATAATTTTATACACATATTTTCCCTTATTTTTACATGTATTTTTATCAATTTTTCCTTTGTATTTTTAACATTTGATTAAATTTATCTTGTTTTATAAATAAATCATTAATGGTAATATTTAGTTATAAAGTAAATATTACCATTAATATTCATAGGGAGGCGTATTAACATGCGTATAGGTATACCTAAAGAAATTAAAAATAATGAAAATCGTGTTGCTATAACACCTGCTGGTGTATCCCAATTAGTTAATGACGGAAATGAAGTTTTCATAGAAAAAAATGCTGGTCTTGGTTCTCACTTTTTTGATGAAAAATATATAAAAGTAGGGGCTCATATTGTAGATACCGCTGATGAAGCTTGGTCTATGGATATGGTTATGAAAGTAAAAGAACCATTATCTGAAGAATATAAATTTTTTAGGAAAGATTTAATATTATTTACTTATCTTCATTTAGCAGCTGCACCAGAACTTACCAAAGCTCTAATGAAATCTAAAGTGATTGGAATTGCCTATGAAACTGTAGAGCTTGAAAATCATTCATTACCGCTTTTAAAACCTATGAGCGAGGTTGCAGGTCGTATGGCTCCTCAAATAGGAATTCAATTTTTACAAAAACAATATGGCGGCAAAGGTGTTCTTTTAAGCGGTGTGCCTGGAGTTAATCGTGGAAAAGTTACTATTATAGGCGGTGGAATAGCTGGAACAAATGCAGCTAAAATAGCCATAGGATTAGGTGCTGATGTAACAATAATTGATATTAATGCTGATAGATTATGTGAATTAGATGATTTATTTGGAAATAATGTTCAAACACTAATGTCAAATTCATATAATATTGCAGAATCAGTAAAAAATTCTGATTTAGTAATAGGTGCTGTTTTAATTCCTGGTGCAAAAGCTCCTAAACTTGTTACTGAGGAAATGGTAAAATTAATGAACCCTGGTTCCGTTTTAGTAGATGTTGCTATAGATCAAGGTGGAATTTTTGAAACTACTGATAGAGTTACAACTCATGATAATCCTACTTATGTAAAACACGGAATTCTTCATTATTCTGTTGCTAATATGCCAGGGGTTGTCTCTCGTACTTCTACAATAGCTTTAACAAACTTAACCGTTCCTTACGCTATGCAAATAGCTAAAAAAGGTTTTAAAGAATCAATATTAAAAAATAAAGCTTTGTTAAAAGGAGTAAATACCTTTAATGGATTCGTAACCTATAAAGCTGTTGCAACCTCTCTTGATTTAGACTATAAAACTGTTGAAGAGTTAATATAAATAATTTTTTTATTTTTAAGTTTTTCTAAACAAGATTTGTAGTTTTAACTTTAGAATTTTCAAAATTTATATACTAAGTTCATAAATTAATTTTCAAACTTGAACATTATATTATTAATGGGGCTATATAAAAAATTTAGGTATTATTAATAATCTAAATTTAATATTGCCCCATTACATTTAGATATATACGTTCTGAAAAAGATTTTACGTTTAAAACTAAAAAACAGTTAAATTTTATTTATTAAAAAGATTAGTTTAAAAATGTAATTTCATTATTAGAACATATATATCACAATAAATCTGTATCAGAAAATATGTTTTCCATTAAATTTTCTATAGGCACATATGATGTTTTTGTATACATTATGTTGTTAGTCAATTTATTTTCATAATATGCTCTTTCACTTAAATTTCTTTTGTTATTTCCTAACTCATTTTCTAATACATTCATATTTCTTTCTTTTAAATTTTTCATTCAATCACTCCTTTTTATATAATTTATCCTAAAAACATTTTTATATTCTTATTTCATATTTGTAATATTAATAAATTATAAGATTAAAAGAAGTATATATAATTTACTTATCTAATATTAAAATTCTCAAATATTATTCACAAAAGCTGTCATTTTTAAAATTCCAATTTTTCCCTGAATTATTATTTTTATTTATAGTTTTATTACTCTTCTTAAAATTATCAAAATTATTATTTTTATAATTCATTTCTTTTACTTGTACATATGCATTTATTAATGTAAATATAAATATTCTATTATCACATATATCTATTTCACAACACTCTACTTTTGTCCATACGCTGCAAACTTCTACACAATTTTTTATAGGTATAACAATATAAAATGGTTCTATAAAACTTTTACTTCTAATAGAACAATAATTATTATTAGGCAAATAATGAATTTTAACTATTTTATATCCTTTAGCTAAAATGTTAATTCCATCACATGTTCTCACCAATTTGCATTTTTTAATTTTTATAGTAACAAAACTTTCTAATATTGAATATATCTTATCATTTACTTTATTAATAACTTCTTTATCTGTTTCAGATATCCTTTTAGTGTAAATTTTATTAATATATTTGTTTTGTATTAGTCTCATAAATGCACTCCTTTCTAAATTATTCATTACCTATAATTTATAATATGATTTTTTATTTATATTGAAACTTTATATTATTATTTTTACAAATATAATAACGTTTTTACAATAAACTTCATATTATAGCATTAAAAGGAGGTGTCTAATTATAGTGAATACAGATTACTCTAAAGATTATTTTGAAAAATACTTCGATGAATTTGAGGCAGAACAATATTATTTAATGAATAGAAATACTATTTTCACAGATACATCCAACAATTCTAATAGTATAGATGGTGTTTCAACCACCTATACCGAACACAATAATCAAACCTTAAAAAAGCACAAATGTTCATGCAATAAATGCTCAAAATCAAATTGTAATATGAATATACAGTGTACTTCTTGTTGTTGCAAAGGCCCAAAAGGCAATATTGGTCCTAAAGGTGATACTGGTCCTCGTGGTCCTCAAGGTCCTGTTGGTCCTCGTGGTCCTAAAGGTGATTCTGGCTCCATAGGTCCTGTTGGTCCTAAAGGTGATTATGGTCCTCAAGGTGACGCTGGTCCTCGTGGTCCTCAAGGTCCTACCGGCCCTCAAGGTTCTGTTGGTCCTATTGGTCCTAAAGGTGATGACGGTTCTCCTGGTCCTCAAGGTCCTGCTGGTCCTAAAGGTGAAAAAGGTGATGTTGGTCCTCAAGGTCCTCAAGGTCCTGTTAGTCCTACTGGTCCTAAAGGTGCTGCTGGTCCTCGTGGTCCTAAAGGTGATGACGGTTCTCCTGGTCCTCAAGGTCCTGCTGGTCCTAAAGGTGAAAAAGGTGATGTTGGTC
>JANZXU010033337.1:0-10370 GCA_027576215.1 Amissidens hainesi | reverse complement strand
TGAGCTGGAAACACTCACGTACGGTGTGAAGTGGGGGAAAAGTCGGAGATTGTATCAAGGATTTACCTATCACTATAACATTTAGAAACTAGTTTGTTAGAAGCTATTAATAAAGATGATAAAGATTTAGTTATATTATGTGATTTACTTGGAGGAAGTCCCTTTAAAACGTCATGTTTATTAAAAGAAAGATTTAAAGAAAGAAATATAGAGGTTATAGGTGGAACAAATTTAGCTATGTTACTACAAGCATATATTTTAAAAGATACTATTAATTTAAATGAGTTAAAGGATGAAATTGTAAAAGGTGGACATGACGCTATAAATTTCTTTAAAGTAATTAAAAGAGAAGAATTTAAATGTGAAGATGGAATATAGAAAAGTATAAAATTTAAATAATAGAGATTTAAGGTTAATGATTTTAGGGTATAAAAATTATATGAAAAAGTACTAGCTTTTTATATTGCATAAATTATTAGAATAAAAGCAAATGTGCAAAGAAATACTAATTATGATTGAAATTTATATTTTAGGAGGCAAACTTATGCATAAAAATGTATTTCCTAGCCATTTTCCAGAGCAACATCAAGATAGACATCCAGGAATAGAAAAAATAATGAATCCTAGACCAGTTTTTGAATTAGAGGGATATAATTTAAGCTCTGATAGATTAAAAAATAAGGTAGCAATAGTAACTGGAGGAGATAGTGGAATTGGCAGAGCTGTAGCCTTAGCGTTTGCTAAAGAAGGAGCAAAGGTTGTTGTTCATTATTTTGATGAAACAGAGGATGCTGAAGAGATAAAATCTATAATAGAAGAAAGGGGTGGCTGTTGTAAGCTTATTGCTGGAGATATTAGCGAAGAGCAATTTTGTACTCATTTAATAGAAACAACTTATAAAGAATTTGGAAAGATAGACATATTAGTAAACAATGCAGCTGTTCAGTATGTTAGAGATAGATTAGAAGATATAAGTTCAGAGCAATTTATAAGAACTTGTAGCGTAAATATATTTGGTGCATTTTATTTAACAAAAGCTGTTTTACCATATCTTGAGTGTGGAAGTTCTATAATAAATACAACTTCTGTTGTTGCATTTAGAGGGCATAAAACATTAATAGATTACACAACTACAAAAGGTGCATTAACAGCTTTCACTAGATCAATGGCATTAAATTTAGCGGATAAAGGAATTAGAGTAAATGCAGTTGCACCGGGTCCAGTATGGACACCTTTTATAGTGTCTAGTTTCAACAGTGAAGAATCATCTGTATTTGGAGAATATACTCCATTAGGTAGAGCAGGTCAACCAGTTGAAATTTCAGGGGCATATGTATTTTTAGCATCACAAGATGCTTCATATATAACAGGTCAAACAATTAATGTTAATGGTGGAGAAATAATAAACTGTTAGTTATTAAAATATAAAATGCTACTAAGCTTTAAAATTTAGTAGCATTTTATATTTTAGTATATTTCTCTTTAGTATAAAATTTAATATATAAAGTTTAAGTGGGATGTGAAGAAAGTTGAATAAAGTAACATTAATAACTGGTGCAACATCAGGAATTGGATTTGAATTAAGTAAGATTTTTGCTAAAGAAGGAAATAAATTAGTCTTGGTAGCTAGAAATTACAATAAATTATTAAAAACTAAAGAATTTATAGAATTTAAATATAAAGTAGAAACTTATATTGTAAAAGCTGATTTAAAAAATGAAGAAGATATAAAAAATATAATTAAGTTTGTTAATAACAATAATTTAATAGTGAACAATTTAGTTAATAATGCTGGATTTGGTAGTTTTGGATATTTTCACGAACTAGATAAAGATTGGGATTTAGATATGATAAAGGTTAATATAAGTGCAGTAACTATTTTATCAAAGACTTTCATACCTAATATGATAAAAGAAGGAGAGGGTGGTATATTAAACGTTGCCTCAACAGCAGGATTTCAAGGAGGTCCTTTTATGGCTGTATATTATGCAACTAAAGCATACGTACTTTCTTTATCTGAGGCATTATCAGAAGAACTCAAAGGCACAGGTGTAATTGTTACAGTATTATGTCCTGGTGCGGTAGAAACAAGATTTCAAAAAGTTGCTAAAGTTGATAAATCACCTTTAGCCAAAAAAAATATTATGAAAGCAGAAATTGTAGCTCAAATTGGATATGATTCTTTTAAAAGAGGTAAGACTATAGTTATACCAGGGATAAAAAATAAGATATTGATTCAAGCTTTAAGAATACTACCTAGGAAATTAGTAAGGAAAATTATTAAAAGAGTTAATAAAAAATAATCACATTTTAAGTTAAAGAAAAAGACTATTACAACTTTAGGGGAGAGAGATAGTCTTTTCCAAATGTATAAAACAAGTATACTATTATTACTATAATAAAATTATATCCATATTTTTATTATAGTTTATTTAAATAAAAAAAGTATAACAAATTGGTTAAACATTTTAAGTTTTTAAGTTATATAAGTTTAGGAGGGAGTTTTATGAAATTATCGAGAGGATTTTTTGAAAGAAGTGCGTTAGTTGTTGCAAGAGAAATAATAGGTAAGGTTTTAGTTAGAAAAGTAAATGGAAAAATACTTAAAGGAAAACTTGTTGAAAGTGAGGCTTATATAGGTGACATAGATAAAGCTTGTCACGCTTATGGTGGAAGAAGAACCAAAAGAACTGAACCTCTTTATGGAAAACCTGGAATAGCATATGTTTATCTTATTTATGGTATGTATCATTGTTTTAATATTATTACTGGAAAAGAAGGAAAAGCAGAATGTGTGTTAATTAGAGCAATTGAACCAATACAAGGTATTGAAGAAATGAGCCAAAATAGATATAAAGAAAAATATGAAAATCTAAGTAATTATAAAAGAAAAAATTTGACTAATGGCCCTTCTAAGTTAGCAATAGCATTTAGAATAACAAAAGAAGACTCTTGGAATGATATGATTGATAGCCAAGAATTTTATATTGAAGATTATAATTATAATAAACAAATTTGTATTATGGAAGATAAAAGAATCGGGATAGAATATTCAGAAGAAGCGAAAGATTTTCTTTGGAGGTTTTATGAAAAAAATAATCCTTATGTTTCTAAAAGTTAGTAATTATATAGAATTATAAAAAGCTTGAAAATATAAAATACAGCACTTCCAAGCTTTTTATAAATTTTCTATGTTTAAAGTATCAAAAACAAATAAATGAATCTATTCGTTTATAATCAACTCCAAAATAAACCCATCTAAAGCCAATCCAACGCCAGCCTGAAATAGAGCAGGAAGTTAATGCGGTTAAGTATGCCCAATAACTAAAGCCGTTTTTTTGCCATATATAAATATATCTATATAAACAAGGTGCTAAAGCAGTGCTAGAAATACCTGTTTTATATTTATTAGAAGAAGAATTTAAATTTTGAACATTTTTATTAGTTTTAGAAGGTTTATTAAAAGGTGGGGGGCCTAACGGAGACATGTTAATAGGCGATCTTAAATTAGAAGTATTAATACTATCAAGATTTTCTGATGGAACATAGGTATAAGATATATCTACTTCATATTCTCCAACTTCATCTATATCTTCACCATCATCAAAAAATCTAAAAAAATCTCTTGGAAATTTAAAATCATTAGGGTTAATAAAATCCATAAATTCTCCTTTATATATTCCTATATAATATTCATATGAATTTTTTCCTTTAAGGTTACTTAAAATATTTTGTAGAATTAATTATTAAACTTAAGAAATTTCTAATATTATAGCTAAAGAATATTATTTTTTATTAAATAAGTATAATATGGAGTATTTTGCAGAATTTTAAAGGATTATAAGGGTAAAATTTTTTAAATCCATTGACAAATAAGTATGAATAGATAATAATAAAAAAGACTTCAATAGGACAGAAGCAAATTTTAAACAATGATATAAGTAGTCAAACTTAAACTACATATCTAAAACTCATACAGTTACATGAGTTTTTATTTATTGCCACGGCAAGGCAAGGTTGAAATTATTAAAGATTACATAAATTTGTAGTCTTTAATAATTTTTTTTATTTGTAAACTATAGTATAAGATTAAATCAAATAAATAATGAGGATAAAAATGAAAGATAAAAATTTTTTTGAAGATAAAAATAATAGTATTTTAGTAGCTATATTTTGTGCAGTTTTATGGGGAAGCGCATTTCCAGTTTTAAAAATTACTTACTTAGAAATGAATATGCTTCCATCAGAATATAATGCAAAAATATTTTTAGCAGGATTAAGATTTTTTATAGCATCTTTAATATTATTTGGATTTGTTAAATTTTTTCAAAAAGAATCAATAACAATAGAAAAAAAGAATATAGGTTGGATTGTAATTCTAGGTCTCTTACAGACTACGTTTGGATACTTTTTCTTTTACAATGGACTAGCTAATACTACTGCTATGAAAGGTGCAATATTAGGGACGTTAGAAAATTTTTTAGTAGTAATAGGAGCTCATTTTATTTATAAAAATGATAGGATGAATTTGCAAAAGGTAATTGGATTAATTACTGGTTTATTAGGTGTAATAATAGTTAACTGGAGTAATAGTTTTTCTATGCAATTCAAAGTTACTGGTGAAGGGTTTATGATAATATCAGCAATTTGTTCTGCTTTAGCTACGTTTTTAGCTAAAAACAAAGGAAAAACAATGAATATTTTTCTAATGACTGCATGGCAAATGTTTTTAGGTTCAATTATAATGCTTTTATTTGGAATATCAGTTATAAGAGTAAATACTTTTCATTTAAATGAGATTTCTTTTATTTTGTTAATTTACTCTGCGATTTTATCTGCAATAGCCTTTTCACTTTGGTATGTACTTTTAACTTATCATAAAGCTGGAGATATTAGTTTATATAAATTTATGATTCCAGTTTCAGGGGCAATTCTTTCAGTGATGTTCATTCATGGAGAAGTTGTAACTTCTAATTTAATAATAGCATTAATATTAGTTTCTTTAGGAATAGTATTTATAAACATAAAAATTAAAAAATGAAACATAAAAGAAATGCTACATTTTAATGATGTGGCATTTTTATACAAAAAATATACATTATTCATTTAAATATGCATAAAGATTGAATAAAAAACAAGAAAATTTAAATTGTTTAAAAAGTTAGAAAATTTTTTTTATTCAAATTTTATACAACTTTTATTCAGATATTTACCATAAAAAATACTATAAATTAAATTAAACGTTAATAAAAAAAAGATGTAGAGAGAAGATTTAAAATAAACACTAATTTTGAAGAAAAATAAGATAAAACACAAAAAAAACATTGAGATATTTTACAATGATGTGAATAAATATGATTTTAGGTTAATATTGTTACATTATTTTACTTTGACACCAGTTTTAAGAAGTATATAATAAATATTGTAAAGAACAATAAATATTTATAAAAATAATATTGAATATTCAAAAAAATATTCAAAAAAATATTCAAAAAAATATTCAAAACAGGGTATAAAAAACAAAAGGAGTGAGATTTATGGGAGAGGATAAAGTTTTAAACGTAACTTCTGAAATAGGAAGATTAAAGACAGTTTTATTACATAGACCAGGAGCAGAAATAGAAAACTTAACACCAGACCTTTTAGACAGATTATTATTTGATGATATACCATTTCTAAAAGTTGCAAGAGAAGAACATGATGCTTTTGCAAATGTTTTAAGAGAACAAGGTGTTGAAGTACTATATTTAGAAGAGCTAGTAGCTGAATCGTTATTAGATGAAAATGTTAAAATGAGATTTATAAGTCAATTTATTGATGAAGCAGGAGTTCAAAGTGAAGGATTAAAGAATGCTTTAACTGAATATTTATTAACATTTGATAATAAAGCTATGGTTGATAAGATGATGGCTGGTATTAGAAAAGAAGAATTACAAGGATATCATAGAACTTCTTTATTTGACTTAGTAAATGATACTTATCCATTTGTATGTGATCCAATGCCAAACCTATATTTCACAAGAGATCCATTTGCAACAATAGGTCATGGTATAACATTAAATCATATGAGAACACAAACTAGAAATAGAGAAACAATATTTGCAAAATATATTTTTGAGAATCATCCAAGATTTATAGGTAAAGATATTCCTTTCTGGTTTAACAGAAATGAGATAACTTCCTTAGAAGGTGGAGATGAACTCATATTAAGTGATAAGATTTTAGCAATAGGAATTTCTCAAAGAACAGATTCCGCTTCTGTTGAAAACCTTTGCAAAAGATTGTTATTAACTGATGATACAACTTTTGAAACAATTTTAGCATTCCAAATACCAGTAAGTAGAGCATTTATGCACTTAGATACAGTATTTACTCAAGTTGATTATGATAAATTTACTGTTCATCCAGGAATTGAAGGACCTTTGAATGTTTATGCAATAACTAAGGATGAATCTACTGAAACTGGATTAAATGTTAAAAAAGAAGTTGATACATTAGATAATATATTAAAGAAATATTTAGATAGAGAAATTACATTAATAAAATGTGGTGGTGGAGATCCAATAATTTCAGCTAGAGAGCAATGGAATGATGGTTCAAATACTCTTGCAATAGCACCAGGAGAAGTTGTTGTTTATTCAAGAAACTACGTTACAAACAAAATATTAGAAGAGTATGGAATTAAATTACATGTTATTCCATCATCAGAATTATCAAGAGGTAGAGGTGGCCCAAGATGTATGTCAATGCCTTTAGTAAGAGAAAATTTAAAATAAATTTAAACTAAAATTGGACAAGTAATAAAGTGAAAGTTAAATTTGGAGTTTTCATCTTAAATATAAGATTTATATTTAGATGAAAGCTCTTATAAGAAAAAATATATTGAGGATATTTATAGGAGGAATTTAAAATGGCAGTTAATTTAAGAGGAAGAAACTTTTTAACACTAAATGATTTCACACCATTAGAAATAAGATATTTATTAGATTTAGCACATGATTTAAAAGCTAAAAAAAGAGCTGGATTAATAGGTGATTCTTTAGAAGGAAAAAATGTAGTTCTTTTATTTGAAAAAAGTTCAACAAGAACAAGATGTGCTTTTGAAGTAGCTGCATTTGATGAAGGTGCTAAAGTAACATTTTTAACAAACTCACAAATGGGTAAAAAAGAATCAATAGAAGATACTGCAAAAGTTCTTGGAAGATTTTATGATGGTATTGAATTTAGAGGATTTAAACAATCAACAGTTGAAGATTTAGCAAAATATTCAGGCGTACCAGTTTGGAATGGATTAACAGACGTAGATCACCCAACTCAAATTTTAGCAGATTTCTTAACTATAGAAGAACATGTTAACAAACCATTAAACAAAACTAAATTAGTATTTGTTGGAGATATAAGAAACAACATGAGTTATGCTTTAATGTATGGTGCAGCTAAAATGGGAATGCACTTTGTAGGACTTGGACCTAAAGAATTAGATCCAGACCAAGAAATAATTAAGAGAACTGAAGAAGTAGCAAAAGAAACAGGTGCTATAATCGAATTTACTAGCAACATAGAAGAAGCTGTTAAAGGTGCAGATGCTATTTATACTGATATTTGGGCTTCAATGGGAGAAGAAAGTCAATTAGCAGAAAGAGTTGAATTATTAACTCCTTATAGAGTTACTGTAGATATGATGAATAAAACAGGAAATGAAGATTGTATTTTTATGCACTGCCTACCATCATTCCATGATATGGACACTATAAATGCTAGTGAAGCTAAAGAAAAATTAGGCTTAGACATTAGAGAAGTTGAAGATGAAGTATTTAGAAGTAAAAATTCTGTTGTGTTTGATGAAGCAGAAAACAGAATGCATACAATAAAAGCTGTCATGGTTGCAACTATCGGTAGATAATAAATTTTAGCATAGGATAAAAAAAGCCGGTGTATTTTCACCGGCTAATTATTTAAAAGGGTGTGATTGCTTTGGCAAAAAGTGAGGACAATAAACTAGGTTTAGCAGCATTAATATCTCTTATTATAGGTTCAATGATTGGTGGAGGAGCTTTTGACCTTCCAGGTAATATGGCTAAAGGTGCAGGAACTGGGGCTATCATTATTGGGTGGATAATAACAGGTATTGGTATGATAGCACTTGCATTTGTTTATCAAACTCTTTCTAATAGAAAACCAGAATTAAATGGTGGAATTTATAGCTATGCAAGAGATGGATTTGGACAATATGTAGGATTTAATTCAGCATGGGGATATTGGATAAGTGCTTGGCTTGGAAATGTTTCATATGTTGTTATGTTATTTGGAGCAATAGGATATTTTATTCCTATGTTTAAAGGGGGAAATAATTTACCATCAGTTGTAGTAGCATCAATATTATTATGGTTATTAACTGCATTAATATTAAAAGGAGTGCAACAAGCAGCATTTATAAACTTACTAACAACTGTAGCTAGACTTGTGCCTATATTTGTTTTTATAATAATTTGTATTTTTACATTTAACTTTAAAAAATTCAACTTTGAATTTTGGGGTAATTCTAGCTTAGGTAGTATAGTTACTCAAGTTAAAAGTACTATGTTAGTTACTCTATGGGTATTTATAGGAATTGAGGGAGCTGTAGTTGTATCAGGTAGAGCTAAGGATAAACGTGATGTTGGAAAAGCAACTGTAATAGGTTTAATAGGAACATTATGCATATACATATTAATATCATTAATGGCACTAGGTGCAGTAAGCAGAGTAGATTTAGCAAATTTACCAACTCCTTCAATGGCATATGTATTAGAATTAGTTGTAGGAAAATGGGGAGCTGTATTTATAAATATTGGATTAATAATATCTTTATTTGGATCTTTATTAGGATGGTCTTTATTAGCAGCAGAAATTCCTTATGTAGCTGCCAAAGATGGATCTTTACCAAAAATATTTGCAAAAGAAAATAAACATGGTTCACCAGCAGCATCATTAATAATTACCAATGGATTAGTTCAAGCGTTTTTAATAATAACTTTATTTTCAAATAGCACATATCAAGTTTTATATTCTATAGCTAGTGCAGCTATATTGATTCCGTATTTCTTAAGTGCTTTATATTGTTGTAAGATTACATTCACAGGAGATACATATGATGTAAATCCAGAAGGTAAAACAAAAGATACTATTACAGCTTTTATAGCAACAATCTATGCTGTGTGGTTAATTTATGCAGCAGGATTAAGTTATTTATTAATGTGTGCAATATTATATGCTGTAGGTATTGTTGTTTATTATAAGGCAAGAAAAGATCATAACGAAGATAAAATTTTTGACAATAAAATAGAACTTATAATAGCTTTAATAATTCTAATAGCAGCTATTGCTGCAATAGTGCTAATGGCTCAAGGAAAAATTAATCCGTTAGCATAATCAAGGGGAGGCATTAATTATGAAAATAGTATTAGCTTTAGGTGGAAATGCATTACAAGCAGATAAAAATGATAAAAGTGCAGAAGGTCAATTAAGAACATGTAAGGAAACTGCTAAATCAATAGTTGATTTAATTCAAGAAGGCCATGAAATTTCTATAGTTCATGGAAATGGACCACAAGTAGGACAAATAGTTGCAAGTATAGAAGCGGCACATAAAGTAAATGAAAAAAATGTTTTATTCCCATTTGATGTTTGTGGAGCATTTTCACAAGGATATATAGGATATCATCTTCAAAATGCAATTAAAGAAGAATTAAATAAGAGAAATATTGAAAAATCAGTTGGAACTATAGTAACTCAAGTTTTAGTTGATAAAAATGACCAAGGATTTAAAAATCCAACTAAACCAATAGGTTCATTCTATGGTGAAGAGGAAGCTAAAAAGCTTGAAGTAGAACAGGGTTATGTAATGAAAGAGGATGCAGGAAGAGGATACAGAAGAGTAGTTGCATCACCAAAACCAATTGATGTTATTGAAAAAGATATGATTAAAAAAATGGTTGAAGATAATTTTGTAGTAATTTCATGTGGTGGGGGTGGAATACCTGTTATAAAAGATGAAAATATTATAAAAGGTGTTTCAGCTGTTATAGATAAAGATTTTGCCGCTGAAAAATTAGCAGAAATATTAGATGCAGATGTACTTTTAATTCTTACAGCAGTAGATAGAGTTTGTGTAGATTTTAATAAACCAACTCAAAAAGAAGTTGCTATAATGAATTTAGGACAAGTTGATAAGTATATAGAAGAAGGACAATTTGCTCCAGGAAGTATGCTTCCAAAAGTAGAAGCTTGTAAGAAGTTTGTTCAATTTGGAAATAATAAATCAGCTATAATAGCATCTCTTGCAAAAGCTAAAGAAGCATTAATAGGTGCATCAGGAACTAAAATTATAA
>JANZXU010033181.1:0-10388 GCA_027576215.1 Amissidens hainesi | reverse complement strand
TTAGTGTATCCATAACCACCAAATAATTGAACAGCTTTAGTTGTAACTTCCATAGCAACATCTGCTGCAAATAATTTAGCTCTAGCTGCATCTAATGAATATGAAAGTCCTTGATCTTTAAGCCATGCAGCTTTATATACTAAATATCTAGTTGCTTCTATTTTAACGTCCATATCAGCAACCATCCATTGTAAACCTTGAAATGCTGTTAATGATCTTCCAAATTGTTTTCTTTCTTTCATATATGCTTTTGCTTCATCTAATGCACCTTCTGCAAGTCCTAATGCTTGTGATGCTATACCAATTCTTCCTCCATCAAGAGTTTTCATTGCTATACCAAAACCTTTTCCTTCTTTACCTATTAAGTTTTCTTTCGGAACTATACAATCTTCCATAATTAACTCAGTAGTTGAAGAGGCTCTTATTCCCATTTTGTTTTCAACTTTTCCGATTGAGAAACCTTTGAAATCTTTTTCAACTATGAATGCAGAAATTCCTTTAGTTCCTTTGCTTCTATCTGTCATAGCAAATATTATAAATATATCTGCAACTCCACCATTTGTAATAAATATCTTAGATCCATTTAATACATAATTATCACGATCTAAAAGAGCAGTTGTTTGTTGACCTGATGCATCAGTTCCTGCCCCTGGCTCAGTTAAACCAAATGCGCCTATTTTTTCTCCTTTAGCTAATGGAGTTAAATATTTTTCTTTTTGTGCTTGTGTTCCAAATTGATCTATTAATGAAGCACATAATGATGTGTGAGCTGATAAAATAACTCCATGTGTTCCACATACTTTTGATAATTCTTCAACCGCAAGTATATAAGATAATGTATCTCCACCTGCTCCACCATATTCTGTTGAGAAAGGAATTCCCATCATACCTAATTTAGCCATTTTCTTAACATTTTCTATTGGAAATTCTTCTGTTTCATCAATTTCAGCTGCTATTGGCTTTACTTCATTTTCTGCAAACTCTTTAACCATTTGTCTTACTAATTCTTGTTCTCTAGTTAATTGGAAATTCATTTAATTTACCTCCTTGAGTTAAGTCCTTATAAAATATTATTTATTTTTAAAACGTTTTTCTCTTCTTTCTATAAACGCATTCATTCCTTCTTTTTGATCTTCTGTTTCAAAGCATTTTCCAAAATCTTCAGACTCTATAGTTAATGCTTCATCTATTTCAACTTGCATTCCTCTATTTATAGCATCTTTACAAAGTTGAACTGCTATTGGAGCATTGCTCGCTATTTTATTGGCAATTGCTTTAACTTCTTCCATTAATTTTTCATGTTCAACCACTTTATTTACAAGTCCTATTTTTAGAGCTTCTTCAGCTTTTATTATATCACCAGTGTAAATAAGCTCTTTTGCTTTACCTTCACCAACAGTCCTTGGTAATCTTTGAGTTCCTCCAAAACCAGGAGTAATTCCTAAGCCAACTTCAGGTTGTCCAAACTTTCCTTTTTCTGAAGTTACTCTTATATCACAAGCCATAGCTAATTCACAGCCACCTCCCAATGCAAAACCCGGTATAGCAGCTATTACTGGTTTATCCATTTTTTCTATTCTTCTAAATACTCTATTTCCTAATTCCCCATAATATTGACCTTTTTCTCTATTAAAATCTTTCATTTCTGAAATATCAGCACCTGCAACAAAAGCTTTTTCTCCAGAACCTGTTAAAATTACTACATATGTATCATCATCTTGTTCTACATCACAAACTGCTTTGTATAAATCATTTAAAGTTTCTGAATTTAATGCATTTAATGCTCTAGGCCTGTTTATTGTTAAAATTGTAATATGTCCCTCTTTTTCAACCATCACATTTTTTAGTTCCATATTAAAATTCTCCCTTCCTCTCAATAACTATTAATATAATAATAACCATTATATTTAAAGAAACAATATACTTTTATCAAAATTTGTGTTAATTGTTTGTTAACTTTATAACAATAAACCCCAAAAAAATAATTGAAGTTTTCACCTCAATTATTATTATAAATCCTTGTTAATTTTTTTTCAATATATTTTGTGTATTTTTTAACAAAATATGGGTTATTTTTCTGATTGGTTTAATAGATAAACCAAAGTAAGTAAACTTTCACTTAAATGAACATTTTCTATAACTATATTTTCTGGTGCAACCAAATCTATTGGAGCAAAATTCCAAATACCTTTTACTCCACCTTCAATAAGTTCATCACAAACTTTCTGAGCATTAGCTTTAGGAACACATATCATACCTATATCTACTGAATTTTCTTCTAAATATTTAGGTAATTCATCTATATCTCTTATTTCTATATCTCTTATTTTAATTCCTATAAGTTTAGGATTTGCATCAAATATAGCTGTAGTAGAAAACCCCAATTTTTCAAAATGACTATAGTTAGCTATTGCTTGACCAATATTCCCAGCACCTATTATTACAGTATTATAATCATTTTGCAAACCTAGTATGTTGCTTATTTGATTATAAAGCTCTCTTACATTGTATCCGTAACCTTGTTGTCCAAAATCGCCAAAGCAATTTAAGTCCTGACGTATTTGAGATGCTGTAAAACCTATTTTTTCACTTAATTCCTTAGATGATATTCTATCCACATCATTTTTCAGTAACTCTGATAAATATCTATGATATTTAGGAAGTCTTTTAATTACAGCCATTGAAATATTTTTCTTTTTTTCCATTCTAGGCACCCTTTCTATATGTATCTATTTATAAATAAACTAATATATTGTATTTATTGTAAGAACTTCAACATATATAATATTACCATAAAAACAATATATTAATCTACAATTTAACACTGTTTTATTATTTTATATTATTATCAAATTCAACATTTTACTTTAAAAATATTGAAATAATATCAAACTCTTAAATTTTATCATTAAAATTATGCTTAAGTTTTATATTTTATAAAATACTATTTTGTTTAAACTACACATAATCTTTCAAATTTAAAGTTATTTGTATTTTCTCATAAAAAAAGATTTATGCATAACCTAATCTTATGTTCTGCACAAATCTATATGTTCTAATAATGAAATTACATTGTAAAACTAATCTCTTTAATAAATAGAGTTTAACTATTTTTTAGTTTTAAATGTAAAATCTTTTTCAGAATTTATACCTATTACTTAATTTAAATTAAATTAAGTAATAGGTATAAAATTCATATGCTCATCAATTCACATGGAGAAATTATAATTTATTTTACTTTAATAGCTCTCATAGAATTTAATATAGCTATTAAAGCTACTCCAACATCTCCAAAGACAGCTTCCCACATATTAGCTAGACCCATAGCTCCAAATATTAGTAATACAACTTTTACAGTTAATGCAAAAATTATATTTTGCCATACTATAATATTAGTTTTTTTAGCTATCTTAACTGCTAATGGAATTTTTGAAATTTCATCTGTCATAATGACAACATCTGCAGCTTCTATAGCTGCATCACTCCCTACCCCTCCCATAGCAATACCAATATCAGCTCTAGCTAAAACAGGCGCATCATTTATTCCATCTCCAACAAATGCCACCTTACCTTTTTCATTTTTATCACTAAATATCTTTTCTAATTTTTGTACTTTTTCATTAGGTAATAATTCTGAATAAACTTCATCAATTCCTAATTTTTCAGCTACTTTACTAGCAACTTTGTTACTGTCACCTGTTAACATTATTATTTTTTTAATACCAATTTCCTTAATTAATTTAATTGCTTTTATAGAATCTTCTTTTATTTCATCTCCTATAACTATATATCCTGAATACTCTCCATCTACAGCTAAGTGAATAGTAGTTCCTATTTCATTATTTGATTCAAAATCTATATTGAAATCTTTCATTAATTTATCATTACCAACTAAAACATCTTTATTTTCTATTTTAGCTTTTATACCATATCCTGATATTTCTTCATAATCATTTATTAAATTTTTATTTATCTCTAATTTGTAACTATCTACTATAGATTTAGCTATAGGATGATTTGAGTAACTTTCAGCATAAGCAGCATATTTAAGTATTTCATTTTCATCCATATTTCCAAATTTCTTTATATTATAAACTTTAAACATACCTTTAGTTAATGTTCCTGTTTTATCAAAAACTACAGTTTCAAGATTTTTTAACGCTTCTAAATAGTTTCCTCCCTTTATTAATATTCCATTCTTAGATGCAGCACCTATTCCCCCAAAGAAACCTAATGGAATTGAAACTACTAATGCACAAGGACATGAAACTACTAAAAACACTAATGCTCTATAAATCCAATCTGAAAATTTTTCTCCTGTTAAAAATATTGGCGGTAAAAAAGCTAATGCTAATGCTAATATTACTACTACTGGAGTATAATACTTAGCAAATTTAGTTATAAATTTCTCTGTTTTAGCTTTTTTGTTTCCAGCATTTTGCACTAAATCTAAGATTTTAGATACAGTTGATTCTTCATATTTTTTTGTAACTGCTATACTTATAACACCATTCTTATTTATACACCCTGATAAAATTTCATCATTTTCATTTACGTCCCTTAATAAAGATTCTCCAGTTAACGCTGATGTATCTAAACAAGCATTTCCCTTAACAACTATCCCATCTAATGGAATTTTTTCTCCTGGTTTAATAATTATCTCTTCGCCTATATTAACATCTTCTGGTGAAACTTTTAACTCCTTATCTTCTCTTTTTACATTTGCATAATCAGCTCTTATATCCATCAATTTTCCAATAGATTTTCTAGATTTATTTACTGCCATATCTTGAAATAATTCACCTATTTCATAAAAAATCATAACTGCTACTGCTTCTGGAAATTCTTTGATAGCAAAAGCTCCCAATGTAGCTATTGTCATTAGAAAATTTTCATCAAATACTTCACCCTTTAATATATTTTTAAAAGCTTTTATTACGATTTCACCACCAATTAAAATGTAAGCCAATAAAAATATTACAAATTCTGACATAATGTTAAATCTAAATATAATTCCTATAGCATATATTACTATACCAATTCCAAACTTTATAATTCTTTTTTTGTTTATTAAATTATTATCTTCTTTATCTGATACTATTTCTTTATTTTTTATATTTCCTTTTATAGCTGATCTATTTCCAAACTTTACTTTATTTTCTGAAACTATAACATCAGGCTCTAATTTATTCACTATTTCTTTAGCTTTTAAAACTATATCTTCTTTATCTTGACCTTCTTTAGTATTTATAAATAATGTTTTAGTTGTAAAATTTAAATTAGCCTCTTCTACTTGTGTCAAATCATTTACTCTATCTTCAATCTTAGCTGCACATCCAGCACAATTCAATCCTTCTAGTCTAAGTATTACCTTTGACATAACTAATCCCCCTTATACATGCTTATCTTTCACTTATATGATGTAAACCTTGATCAAATATTCCTTTTATATGATCATCATCCAACGAATAATATACAATTTTTCCATCTCTTCTATATTTAACTAATCTAGCTTGTTTTAAAATTCTTAATTGATGCGATATAGCTGATTGCGTCATTTGTAATACATTAGTTAAATCACAAACACACATTTCCGATTCAAATAATGCACAAATTATTTTTATTCTTGTTGTATCACCAAAAACCTTAAAAAATTCTGCTAAATCACAAAGTTGTTCTTCTTCTAGTAAATTATCTTTTACTTTCATAACTATATCATCATGTATTACTGTAACACCGCATTTTTCATTTTTACTTTCCATAATCTACTCTCCCATTATCATATGAGCATATATTCATATGTTTTATTATAGTTTATGCTCATTTTTAAAAATTGTCAATATAATGTATTTTAATAAAGACTATTTTTTAAAGAGGATGCACCTAAAATTTGTTTTTATACAAATTCAACTACATCCGTTCTCTATTTTTATAATTTTGCAATCTAAATATCTAAATATCTACTAATTTTAAATTATACATTGTTTAAATTTTTTATACTAGTTTATTCTCTTTCACACAATAAACTTTCTATTGTCTTTTCTATAAGCAAAGCTCTGTCTTCAACACTAGATACTTTCCCATCTCTTTTAAATTCTTCTATTGCTATTCTTATACTATGTTCATCAATGCATTCATCTTTAATATCTATATTTTTATAAACTTTAGAATAAAACATTCTTATTCCCTCTTTTATTAATTCATTACAAATATTTTGTTCGTTGTTTAAATTTAATGTATTAATGTTATTTAGATATTTATTTGCTTCTCTTAAAGTTTTTAATTTTTCTTTATATAACTCTTTAAATAAACTTCTAAACTTCTTTAGATTTCTTTGGGATATAATTAAATTATTTTCTTTAATTATGTTTTCTGTTTCCTTTATCACATATTCAACAAGTTCACTTTTACTAGCTATTTTAATATTAAAAGTGCTATCTACTATTTTATTTAAGTAAATATAGGATAAATACTCTCCTTTTTTTCCAAAATATCTCACCAAACTAGATTGCATAGCCTCTTCATCATAGTTTAATACATATGTTAAATTTTCAAAATCCAAATTATATTTTATTAACTTTAATAGTTGTTTTATAATTTTACTGTCTAAACTATCTATATCATCTATAAAAATAAAATGTTTTTTATTTTTTTTTGTAATTTCATTATTTATAAATTTTTTAAAATTAGAAAAATCTTTTGTATTTGAAATGTAATCTTCGTATTTTATAGTAATTTCAGAATCCATAATTTCTTTTATAACTTCAAATAAGCTTTCTAAAATTTTTTTAGTTGAATTTTTTTCTAATGGATTAAAATAAATGCATTCATATTGATTATTTAATTTTAATTCATTGATAACCTCTTTAATTAAATTACTTTTTCCACTTCCACTTTCAGATTGAAATGCGATTATTTTATTATCTTTCTCAGCCTTAATTATTAAATTTAAAATATTTAATTTTACAGTTGTTATTTCGAATTTGTACTTATTCATCAACAATATTCTCCATATTCTTATTTAACTTAATACATTATATTAACTTAGGTACAAATATGATATTTATAGCATAAAAAACATTCTATATTTTAAACTATAAATCACTTAAACTACAATAGTCAGCATGAATGTATATTAGAAAATATACATTTACTATATAAACATATGTATTTGTTATAAATATTGATTTAAAACTATGTTTTTATTAAAATAAAAATATCCCTGTTAAATAAATATTTCAAAAATAATTTTTATTATATCTATTTAACCAAGGGATATCTATTAACATTTAGTGATTTTCTATTTAAAATTTTTAAGCAACTCAGCAAAAGGATTGTTTATATTTTCATCTGCTTCTTTTTTCATCTTTTTCATATAATTTTGAACTTCTCTTTTATTAACTTTATCACTTTTGTTTTTAAGTCTATTGTTAAATGATGAAGCTTTTTCTTTAAAAGAACAATTAGTATTTGGACATACATATATTTGTCCTTCACCTTTTCCTCTAAGCTCTAGTTTTTTATGACACTCTGGACATCTAGCATTAGTTACTCTGCTTAATCCTTCTCTATGTCCACATTCTCTATCTTGACAAACTAACATTCTTCCTTTTTTACCGTTAACTTCGAGCATATATTTTCCGCACTCTGGACACTTGCTTCTAGTCATATTATCGTGAGTAAATTTTTCATTACTATTCTTTATTTCAGCCACTATTTTATTAGTATATTCTATCATTTCTTTTATAAATTTATTTTTATTTAAACTTCCTTTTGCAATTAAAGCTAATTTTTGTTCCCATTCAGCCGTTAATTTTGGAGCTTTCAACTCCTCTGGTGCTAACTCTAACAGCTGTCTTCCCTTTGAAGTTAAATGTATATCTTTTCCCTTCTTTTCTAAAAGGAATGTTCCAAATAATTTTTCTATTATATCCGCTCTAGTAGCAACAGTACCAAGACCTCCAGTTTCACCTATAGTCTTTAATAACTCTTTGTTTTCACCTTTCATATATTTAACTGGATTTTCCATAGCTGAAAGTAGTGTTGCTTCATTAAAGTACGTTGGTGGTTTAGTTTTTCCACTAGTTTTTATTAATGATTTTACTATTAAACTTTCACCTTTTTGAAGTTGTGAAATATTCTTATCATTAACCAATACTTCATCATCTAAATCGTCTTTTAAATATACTTCTTTCCATCCATAAGAAATAACACTATTTGTTTTTGTGCTAAATTTTTCTCCCTCTATATCGCAACTTAAAGTAGTTTCTAAATATTTAAAAGGAGGTAATAATACTGATAAAAATCTTTTTATTACTAATTCATAAACCTTACGTTCTTTATCACCTAATAAATTTAATTTAACAGGTTCTTCTGTTGGAATAATTGCATGATGATCACTTACCTTTTTATCATCAACAAAATTTTTATTAGCTGATATCTTTTCCCTTAATATAACATTAGCAAACTTCCCATAAACTCCTATGGAACACGCTTTTACTCTATCTTTAAGAGTATCAACTATATCATGAGTTAAATATCTTGAATCTGTTCTTGGGTATGTCAATATTTTATAATTCTCATATAATCTTTGCATTAATGAAAGCGTCTCTTTAGGAGAAAAACCATATAACTTATTACAATCTCTTTGCAGTTCTGTTAAATCATATAATTGTTTAGCATATGCTTTCTTCTCTTTTTTATCTACATCAACTATATTAAGCTTTTTGCCTTTTAAATTTTTAAGTAAATTATCTACTTTCGTTTCATCAAATACATTAACATTATTATTTTTATCATGCCAAATTAATTCAATATCATTACTTATTGCTTTAATTCCATAATATTTTTTAGGCTTGAAATTTTTAATTTCATCCTCCCTACTTTTTATTATTTCAAGAGTAGGTGTTTGAACTCTTCCACAAGATAGTTGCGCATTATGTTTACATGTTAAAGCTCTTGTTGCATTTATTCCTACAATCCAATCAGCCTCAGCTCTTGCAACAGCTGATGCATATAGATTTTCGTATTCTTTCCCACTTTTTAATTTTGAGAATCCATCTAAAATTGCTTTATCAGTTACTGATGATATCCAAAGTCTTTTTATTTCTTTCTTAACTCTAGATTTTTCAATTATCCATCTAGCTACTAATTCTCCTTCTCTTCCTGCATCAGTAGCTATTACAATTTCATTTACATCATTTCTATTAAGTAAGCCTTTTACAGTGTTAAATTGTTTATTACTTTGTTTTATAATTATTAATTTAAAATATTTGGGTAGTATTGGTAAATCTGATATATTCCAAGCTTTATACTTTTCATCATAAGCTTCTGGATCAGCTAATGTAACTAAATGTCCTAAAGCCCAAGTTACTATATACTTATTTCCTTCTAAAAAACCATTACCTTTTTTCGTACATTTTAAAACTCTTGCTAAATCTCTTCCTACCGAAGGTTTTTCTGCTAATACTAAAATTTTATTCATATACAACTTCCTTTTTAGTTAGATTATTTCTCTATATTTAATTTATTTAGCACCTATTCAAGATTTTTTTAACAAATTCTAACTTTCCTATCATATCAATTTTATAAGGTTTATCTATTTTTATAGCATTCAATCTTAAACGATACATTGCTCTTTTTGGCGCTTAATATTTTATAATCTTTTTTATTATTTTTAATTTATTATAATCATTATACTAAATTAAAAATATATTGAGAACACTTGTTATTCTTTTAAATAATAAAAAATTTAATCTTAAATAAAATTTCTATTATTGTTTTCGTCTTTCTAATTAGATTTAATAAATCTATACTAATTTTAAATAGTATAAATGAATAAAACTTAGGTATATGGTCATACAATTATTTATAAGTATAGAATTAAAATTGAGGTGTTTTATTGGACGACTTAGAAAAGCAATCATTTTTCAATAATCTTTCATACTCTTCAAAGAAGATTTCTGAAAGCTTGATAAATTCGAATTCTAATGTAAAAAAAATATTTAATTTTACTACTTATTTAATCATAATAACATTTTTGATATCTGTAATTTTCTTGAAATCATATACTAAGGATTCTTTTATAATATTATTAATTTTATTGATAATATTGCTATTATGTACTTTTGTTTATAAGCCATTAGAAAATTCTAATAAAAATTTAAAAGATTTAAAAGAAAAAATGATTTCTCAAATTAACAATCCTCATTTTTGTAAATGTCAAGAAAAGTGTATTTGTAGAGATGATTTTATTAAATTCATGAAAGAAAAAAAAGGTATAAAGCTTTATTAAAAAGCTTTATACCTCAATTGGCAGACCAAGTGTTGATCCTGTAGTTTTAATAAAAATAGTAATGATTCAATACTTATTTGGTATTCCATCAATG
>JANZXU010033019.1:0-10439 GCA_027576215.1 Amissidens hainesi | reverse complement strand
TTGATACATTTTAAAACTAAGTTTCCTTAGAGAATTTAGCTTTTAGCATTATTAAAAAAAGTGTACCAAAAAACTAATGTTTAGCGTAACAGTCATAAAAAATGTTAAATAAATATGGAATTGTAATAATAAAAAATAAGTTTATAGTTTTAAATTTTAATATAGTAATCAACACGATAAAGACATATTATTTGATGTTATATTTATTGCAGATTGACAAGTATTTGAACTCTTATTTTAGAATTACATTGAAAATATTCAGATAACAGAATACAATTAATATATAGGTTATATGCTATTTTGGAGGATAATATGGAATATTTAACAACAGCAGAAATGTCTGTAATATGGGGAATATCCGCAAGAAGGATTGCATTATTGTGTTCAGAAAGACGGATTGATGGGGCCATTAAGAAAGGAAAGACATGGTTAATACCTTCTGATAAAGAAAAACCTCAAGATCCTAGACGAGGAGAGAAAAGGATATAAAGTAATTTAAATTTAGGATGAAAATTAAAATTAAAAACGTTAGAGGAGTAAGAAAATGTTAGATAACAAAAAAGAAAAAGAAAGAGATGAGTTACATCGTACTATATGGAATATGGCAAATGATTTACGTGGAAGTGTAGATGGATGGGATTTTAAACAGTATGTACTAGGAATATTGTTCTATAGATACATATCAGAGAATTTTGAAAGATTTGTTAATAAGGGAGAGCATGAAGCTGGGGACAGTAGTTTTTCTTATGCAATACTTTCAGATTCAGATGCAGAACAAGCAAAAGAGGATTTAGTAAGAACTAAGGGTTATTTTATTCTTCCTAGTGAACTGTTTTGTAATGTATGCAAAAAGGCTAAAAAAGATAAAAGCTTAAATGAAACATTAGAAACAGTATTTCGTAATATAGAAGCATCAGCTCAAGGGTCAGATAGTGAAGAGTGTTTTAAGGGCCTATTTGATGATATAGATGTTAATAGTAATAAACTAGGTGGAACAGTATTTAAGAGAAATGAAAAATTAGCAAAGCTATTAGATGGTGTTAAAGATATGGAATTAGGTAATTATCAAGATAACACTATTGATGCATTCGGAGATGCCTATGAGTTCTTAATGGGTATGTATGCTTCAAATGCAGGAAAGAGTGGTGGTGAATACTATACACCTCAAGAAGTTTCAGAATTATTAACTAGAATAACTATTGTTGGGAAAACAGAAGTAAACAAAGTGTACGATCCTGCTTGTGGTTCAGGTTCATTATTACTTAATTTTGCTAAAATACTTGGAAAAGAAAATGTTAGACAAGGTTTTTTTGGTCAGGAAGTTAATATTACTACATACAACCTTTGTAGAATTAATATGTTTTTACATGATATCGATTATGATAAATTTGATATGTTTAATGGTGATACACTAATTGACCCAGGTCATTGGGATGATGAACCTTTTGAAGCCATAGTTTCAAATCCACCATACAGTATTAAGTGGGAAGGGAAAGATAATCCATTATTGATTAATGATGAAAGATTTTCTCCAGCAGGAGTATTGGCACCAAAGTCTAAAGCAGATCTTGCCTTTATTATGCACTCATTACACTGGCTTTCAACAAATGGAACAGCTGCAATTGTATGTTTTCCTGGGGTTATGTATAGAGGCGGAGTAGAACAGAAAATTAGAAAATATTTAATCGATAATAATTTTGTAGATTGTATAATACAATTACCAGGCAATCTGTTCTATGGAACTAGTATTGCAACTTGTATTATGGTGCTTAAAAAGTCAAAGTCAGAAAATAGTACCCTATTTATAGATGCTTCAAAAGAATTTGTTAAGGTCACAAATAATAATAAACTTTCAGAAGCTAATATAAATAATATTTTAGATATTTATTCAAATAGAGAAGAAAACAAATATGTTTCTATTTTAGTACCTAATGATAAGATAGGAGAAAATGATTATAATCTTGCAGTTAATTCATATGTAGAACAAGAAGATACAAGAGAAAAAATTGATATAGAAACTCTGAATAAAGAAATAGTTGAGATTGTTGTAAAAGAGCAAAGACTTAGAGATGAAATTAACAAGATAATTGCAGAGATTGAGGTGTAATATGAGCAGATTGGAAGAATTAATAGCTGAGTTATGCCCAAATGGTGTTGAATATAAGTCGCTTGGAGAATTAGGGAATTTTTATGGAGGCTTAACAGGAAAATCAAAAGATGACTTTAATGAGGGAAATGAAAAGTTTATCACTTACAGGAATGTTTTTTCAAATATATCTTTAAATTTGGATGTTATGGAGAGAGTAAAGATTGGTAAAGGTGAAAAACAGAATGAATTAGAATATGGAGATGTTATTTTTACCGGATCATCAGAAATACCTAATGAATGTGGTATGTCATCAGTTTTAACAGTTAAAACTAATGAAAAACTATATCTAAATAGTTTCTGTTTTATTTTTAGATTTTTTAATAAAGAACAATATCTTCCTGAATTTTCCAAATACATTTTCCGTTCTATAAATATAAGAAAACAAATAATTAGAACAGCAAGTGGAGTGACAAGATTTAATGTTTCGAAAGAAAAAATGAAAAAGGTTAGTATTCCAATTCCACCTGTTAAAGTACAGAAAGAAATTATAAATACATTAAATAATTTAACAAAGTTTACAGAGGAGATTACAGGAGAACTTACGGCAGAACTTATTGCAAGAAAGAAACAATATGAGTATTATAGGGATAATTTATTAAAATTTGATAGTAGAGTTAAGATGCTAAAATTAGGTGACTTTGCAACAATATCAAGAGGTGGAAATTTTCAAAAGAAAGACTTTAGTGAATATGGAGTACCGTGTATTCATTATGGTCAGATATATACACGTTATGGATTATATGCAAACAAAACTATAAGTAATATAACAGATGAGGCAGCTCAAAAATCAAGATTTGCCACTAAAAATGATATTATTATGGCAGTGACTAGTGAAAATATTGAAGATGTGTGTAAATGTGTTGCATGGCTGGGAAATGAAGATATAGCAATAAGCGGGCATACAGCGATAATACATCATAATCAGAACCCTAAATATTTATCTTATTACTTTCATACAGCTACATTCTTTAAGCAAAAAAGAAAGCTAGCTCAGGGAACGAAAGTTATAGAGGTAACTCCTAGTAAGCTAGTAAATATTGAAATTCCAATTCCTACTTTAGAGGAACAGGAATACATAGTAGATAAATTAGATAGATTAAGTGAGGCATGTAATGAAATTTCTCAAAGTATATCAACAGAAATTGAAGCTCGTAAGAAGCAATATGAATATTATAGAGATAAGTTATTAATGTTTAAGGAGTTAAGGGAATGAGCACGTTTAATATAGTTGCAGCAAGCAACGAAAGTACTGTAGTAGCAGAATACAAAGCAGTAATCAAACGAGCGGATGAATATCAAAGTGAATCTGCACTTGAGAATGAGTTTATTAGAATGTTATGTGAACAAAGTTATGAGAGGCTTGTCATCAATGATGAGAAGTCTCTAATATCTAATTTGCGTGTAAAAATAGCACAACTTAATGATTATAATTTTACTGATAGTGAATGGAAAAGATTTTTTAATACTTATATTGCTAATGCAAATGAGGGGATTGTTGAAAAGACAAGAACTATTCAGGATGACTATGTAAAATCATTTATTCGTGATGATGGAAGTAGTAAAAATATTAAATTAATTGATAAGAATAATATCCATAATAATAGACTTCAGGTATTAAATCAGTATGAAATTTCACAGAAAGAAGGAGCAAAACATAATAATCGTTACGATGTAACTATTTTGGTTAATGGATTTCCTTTAGTACATGTTGAACTAAAGAGACGTGGAGTTGCAATAAGAGAAGCATTTAATCAAATTAATAGATACCAAAGAGATAGCTTCTGGGCAGGATGTGGATTATATGAATACATTCAAATATTTATAATTTCAAATGGTACTCATACAAAGTATTATTCTAATACAACAAGAAGCACTCACATAAAAGAACAAAATAATAGCAATAAAAGAGGCAAGAAGACAAGTAATAGTTTCGAGTTTACATCTTTTTGGGCTGATGCAAATAACAAAGTTATACCTGATCTAGTAGATTTCACAAAGACATTTTTATCAAAACATACTATATTAAATGTTTTAACCAAATATTGTGTATTTACTTCAGAAAATTTATTACTTGTAATGCGTCCATATCAGATTGCTGCAACTGAGAGGATACTAAGCAGAATTGATATATCAACTAACTATAAAAAACTTGGAAGTATTGATGCAGGTGGCTATATTTGGCATACTACAGGAAGTGGTAAGACTCTTACTTCATTCAAAACAGCTCAACTTGCCACTAACCTTGATTTTATTGATAAGGTATTGTTTGTAGTAGACCGTAAGGACTTAGATTATCAAACTATGAAAGAGTACGATAGATTTGAAAAAGGGGCTGCTAACAGTAATACCTCAACAATCGTATTGAAAAGGCAACTAGAAGATGATAATGCTAAAATTATTATTACTACGATTCAAAAGTTAGCGACTTTTATTGGCAAGAACAAGGAACATTCAATATTTAACAAGCATGTTGTCTTAGTATTTGATGAATGTCATCGTTCACAGTTTGGTGATATGCATGTGAAGATTACTAAAAGTTTTAAGAAATATCATATATTTGGATTTACAGGCACACCTATTTTTGCAGATAATTCAGGGTCTGGAAAGCAGTATTCATTGAGAACAACGCCACAGGCTTTTGGAGATAAACTGCATATATATACTATTGTAGATGCAATTAATGATCAAAATGTATTACCATTCCGCATTGATTATATAAAAACTATAAAAGATAAGTCAGGCATTACTGATGAGCAGATAAGTGCAATAGATAGAGAAAAGGCATTACTGGACCCAAAGAGAATAACTGAAATTGTAGAATATATTCGTAAGCATTTTGAACAAAAGACAAAAAGAAATCGTGAATCTTTTGAGTTTACAATAGTAACCAATGTTAAAGAAGTAGCATGTAGTAAGAAAAGAAATGAAATAGAAGAGAAGAAACTATGTAAAAGAATGACTGGATTTAATTCAATATTTGCAGTTAGTTCTATAGAAGCAGCAAAGCTTTATTATACAGAATTTAAGAAACAAATGGAAACAGCTACTGATGCACAAAAATTACGTATAGCAACTATTTATAGTTATGAAGTAAATGAAGAAGTAAACGACCATTTTGTAGAAGATGAGAATTCAGAAAATACTGATGGGCTTGATCAAAATTCAAGGGATTTTCTTGATATGGCAATTAAAGACTATAATGACATGTTTAAGACTAATTACGACACATCAAGTGATAAATTCCAAAATTATTATAAAGATATATCATTAAGGATGAAAAATCGTGATATTGATATATTGATTGTAGTAAACATGTTCCTTACTGGATTTGATGCTACTACCTTAAATACTTTATGGGTAGATAAAAATTTAAAATATCATGGATTAATTCAGGCATTTTCTAGAACTAATAGAATCCTAAATTCAGTAAAAACATTTGGTAATATAATATGTTTTAGAAATTTAGAAGAGCAAACCAATAAGGCAATAGCTTTATTTGGTGATAAAGAAGCAGAAAGTATAGTTTTACTTAAAAGCTTTGATTCTTATTACAATGGATATGAGGAAAATGGTAAACAGTATAGTGGATACATAGAATTAGTAAACAAGTTAATGACTGAATTCCCACTAAAACAACTCATAATTGGAGAAGTTTCACAGAAAAAATTTATAAAATTATTTGGAGCTATATTACGTTTAAAAAATATACTTACTTCTTTTGATAATTTTGTAGGTAAAGAGATACTAACGCAAAGAGATTATCAAGATTATCAAAGCAAATATATTGATTTATATCAAGAATTTAAACCTAAAGAAGATGAAAAGAAAGAAAATATTAACGATGATATTGAATTTGAAATAGAACTAATTAAACAAGTTGAAATAAATATTGATTATATTTTAATGCTTGTAAAGAAATATCAAGAAGATGGTAATAAAGATAAAGAAACACTAATTTCTATTGATAAAGCAATTAACTCTAGCATTAACCTTAGAAGTAAAATACAGTTAATTAAAGATTTTATCAATACAGTTACTCCAAATACAGAGGTAGATGGAGATTGGCGAAAGTTTGTAGAGCGACAACGAAGAAGTGATTTAATGAAGATTATTTCAGATGAGAAGTTAAAGCAAGAAGAAGCACAGAAATTTATCACTAATTCCTTTAGAGATGGAATTTTAAAAACTTCAGGAACAGATATTGATTCAATTATGCCACCAGTATCACGTTTTGGTGCAAGAAATAGAGGGGAAAAGAAAAAAAATGTAATAGGCAAGTTAAAAATATTTTTTGAAAAGTATTTAGAATTATTTTATAGGGATTAGGATAAGAAGATATGCTATTGTTTTTTTAGATTTCTAATATCATGTTGTTACATATAGAATTAATTTAACTAAAAAGGCTGTAGGTAGATTTGCTTTTACGCAAATTTACCTACAGCCCCTATTCTAATATATATCTATATTTAATTTTATAAGCTAGTAAATACAATTTTTATATAAAAGATTTTATTCAATAGTTATTTTTTACATAAATAAGTCTAAATGAGTCTCAAAATTTATACTACTCTTATAGGAGAAGTACAACAGCCCCAGTCTAATAAAAAATTACCGATATCATACCAAATATTTTTTAAACTGTCAGTTAATAATTCATCTATTTGTGTAAATGTAAATCTAGTTAAAATATCGAATGAATTATTTAACGCATTATTGTTAAAACCTTCAATAATTACTAAATGTTTATTATCTTTATCAATAGGTTTATATTCATTTATATCAAAATCAACTCCCATATCTAACAATAACTTACTCCAATATTTTGAACTATTTATATTTCTAAAATGACTAAGTATAAGACCATTTTTATAATCAAAATAATTAAAGACATCATATCTTTTTAGATGATGAATCATACACTGATATGTATTCCAATTAATTGGGAAATTTATTTTAGGAAAGTGTTGTGACGATGCAGCCATTTCTAAATAAGCAGTTATATTTTCTCGGGATAGACCATTTAATTCCTCATAACAAAAGTGTGGAATTAAATTTTCTGCCTCATGGCAATTACTAAAAAATACTTCACCTAAACAAGTATTTTTCTTCTTCTTATATTCTTGAACTAAAGGAAGAGCTGTTGCGTGTAAGCCTTCAGCAGGACTTGCTTTATCGGTATCAACAATACTTGCAACTAAATAATTATTTGTATTTACTTTTTCTTTGAATACCTTTGTGATTCCACCACCAGCACCGTGCATTGTTTCTAAATTAAATTTTATATTAGTTAAATTTTTTTTAAAAAGAACATATTCAGTTATAAATTTATATAGCTTATAATCATTAATATCTTCTAACAATAACCTACACTCTGATACTAGCGTAGGATTTTCTAAAAGTTTTATAGGAACTTTGATGACTTGCTTTTCAAGATTATCTATGTATTTATTGATACTATCAATATTACCAACTAATTCTATTCTTCTATTAAAGTCATTTAAATAAGATTTTGTTTTACTAATTTTTGAAAGAGTTTTTTTAAATATATCTTTCTGTAATTTTTCTAAATAAGGACTCTCAATTAATGCTTTTAAAACAGGTCTTTTTGCATATATAAGGTGTTTTCCTTTTTTTACTGACATGGTTAAATTAGCTATAGCATCTATAACACTTTCCTCATGCAATATATTTAAAATACTTTCATCAAGGCAAAATAACATATTAATCCTCCTTTGGATCAAAAAATCCTGAAGGCCAATTGTTTAAAAATCCTTCTTCATCATAAGTTCCTGGTATGACTTCAGTTTGATTTATATTTAATTTATTAAAAATATATATATTTACATTATCTTTAGATATTTTGTTCTTATATATTTGATAGCCAATTCTATTTATAATTGTTTCACTATGAGTCTCAATTATTATTTTTAAATTAATATCCATGGATTTGCAGGTGTTTATGCAATCAATAAATGTATCAATTAAATTTGCTTGTAATTTAGGGTGTAAATGTAATTCAGGTTGTTCTATGATTAATGTAAGATTATTATATAAAGAATGTTTCTTTTTGTTATTGGTTAATAACCATAGTTGAGTAATTATTGGGAGAATTTGAGAATAACCAAATCCACAATCAGCCATATTTATAACTTCTTTTTCTTTTATAACATTGACAGATATATGACCATTAGATACTTGTAATTTTATACCAAATCCGAAATGTAGTTGAACCCAAGCAGAAAATTGTTTTTTTTTCTTTTCAGATAAGTTGGCTAATAACATTGGTAAATTTCTACCTTGAAAATCTACTGAATCAACAGAAAGGTTTTGAATTCTATAGTATCTTTCAGCATTTGCACGTACTGGAGCTATATAATAAGAATTTTTGTAAAAGTCACTTATGAATCCAGAAGCATCAAATAATATCGCTTCAAGGATTGACCCCAAATATAAGTTTTGAATATGTTCTATCTCACTATCATTACTATTGGAAATAAAATCATCCCAAGTTTTTAAATTTATTTTTGTTTTTCGAATTGAATTCTTAAAACTTTTTTTACTAGAAATAGTGAATGAATCTAGTATTTTACAAATGACATCCTGATTAATTGCATCGGGAATATTAGCTTGTATTATTTTTATTAAATTTTCATCAAATTTAACGCGTCTAAATAAGATCCTATTATAGGGTATTGTTCCCAAAGAGTTAAATGCTTTATGATTTTTAAAACTTCTATAAAATGATGGTATTATACCTTGATTAGAATTAATAATTTTTATATCTTCAACCATATTGGTTAAATTTTCTGAATTTATAGTTAATTTATCAATTAAAGATTTTTCATTTATAATAATGTCTATTTCATTATCTTCAATTAATAAATTTAAGTTACTAACATAATCTTTTTCTTTTGACTCCTTTATACAAATGGAAATTTCACAATTAATAATTTTTTCCGATTCACTGTTTGCATATCTTTCTGTATATAAAAATTGGTTTAGATTTAATTTAAACTTAAATCTAAACTCAATTTTATTTTCATTATCTCTGTTTAAACATTCTTTAAAACTACCAAAATCAACATTATTACCATACCATAGAAATGGGGTTGTTGTTTCAGTTTCTATACTTTGTTTTATAAGTGGAAATGTTCGTATAAGCGTACTTTTTCCAGCACTATTTTCTCCTACTAAGACTGTTAATTCTTTAAAATTAATATATTTTGTATCTTTAAGTGATCTCAAATTTTTAATTCGTATACTATCCAATGTTAATCCCCCTGTATTAATAATTTATATAAATTATAATTTCATAATTTATTTTTTATTATAACATTTTTTAGGGAAAAGTTATACAAAATTTACCGTTATGTTAGTTTAAAAGCTATTAGAAGTTAATAGTAGTCTAAAAAAGTAAAGAATTTAAGAAATATGCTAAGTTATGAGTTAAAATCTTCAATGTAATCTTAGTGACTAATCCTAATTTGCTTTTAGCTAAAACTTTATTTATAGGTAATTAACCTGCTAATTGAGAAAATAACGCTTCTATACGTCTTCTTATTTTTAATAAAGTATTTCTGAGATTTTTATAACTTTTAACTAGAGTTCTATAGTTTTAATGCAAGCATCAAAACTTACAAGTATTGATACCGATAAAAGTGCAATGTATAATTGAGATATGAAAAGGTGTCAAAATTAAGTGTCAAAATACAAATAAAACACTAAGCATAAAATACGCTTAGTGTTTTATTTAATATATTTCCAAATTATGAGAAGATGAGTATATTTATATCTTGACCTTTTTTTTATAAGTTTAATCAATGTAAAAGAGATTTAATTAATAGTATTTTTTATATTTTAATAAGTATACATAATTATAACTATTATTTACATTATAAGGTGATTGAGTGATATTATTAATGATATAGTTATGTATATTAAGGTATAGTTAAGTATACTTTTAGTAGTATTGGGTTTACCTAACAATTTTATAGTAAACTTAAAATTAAAATAAAGGTTTACCAATTAGTATTTAAGTTTACCTAATGTTAATTAAGGTTTACTTGAATTTATTTATGTTTTAGTTTACTGTAAAAAGAAAATAGTTTATAATATGTACAATATGTGAAGAACATATACCTAATTATAGACTTACTGAAAAATAAGACTACCTATTTAATTTAAGGTAGTCTTATTTTCATTTAATATAAAAATTTAAAAAATACTAGGCTATTTTTGAAAAATTAGGTATCTAAAAAAGGCATGAAAAATAGAAAAGTTTTTTAGATGC
>JANZXU010032751.1:0-10491 GCA_027576215.1 Amissidens hainesi | reverse complement strand
CGCAATAGGACACACCCCAAATTATTGGAATTTAGTTCCTCTTCAATGTATATCTTCATCAAATTAAAATACCATTGTTTTTCTATGGGGAAACCTATTTTGGGTCCCCAAACCTTGCAGAACGCTTCGGCTACATGGGTGTTACGTGTTACGCCTCCTGTGTCTGTGTGTGCATGTTTCTCTCTCTTGCATGTGTGTCTCTCTCTCTCTCCCCAGGTGTAGCGGTTGGTATTGGCTCCTTCTCCTTCACCTGTTTCCACTTGAGGAAGGCCTATATAAACCTGTGCTTCCACCTGCCAGAGAGAGGAGAGGGCTTTGGGGTTTTTGCACGCTCGCCTTGCCATTGCGCGTCTGTCGGCTCGGTTGGAGGGTTGGCTCCTGGGGCTGCCACCCTCTCTGTTGGACTTTTGCATTCCGTTTTTCTATCACCTTTTGTTAAGCACTTTTGTAAATAAATTTCACTTTTTCACTGTACGTCGTCTTGCGTTTTGGGTTTGTGTCGCCACCCTGGTTTTTGATTGTTCATGCCTCCCTAGAGCATGTAACAATGGGACCACTAAGGCACACCAGTCAACAATAAAGAGCCTGATCTGAACTCGTCAGTCATGGTTGAAAATGGGGACAGAGAATTTCAACGACGGCATTCCCCACCTTAATGCTGCTCTATGGCTGGCCCCCCCCATAGTCCATAGACTCCCCACGCAAAGTCCATGTTACCCTTCACACACAGCCCATGCTCAGGCCACCCACATCAATCCCCTGCCCCACAATCACACATACTTACACAGTACAGGTGAACAACTCAAATTTCGCTTATGCTATAGGCCTAGTAGTACTACAATGCATGTCAAAAAAGGAAAGCCTTTTAATGCTTTTATTCTTGCATTTTAGCATGTCTTGCACCAAAAGTGGTTTTTACAATATGTTCTTTAAAGCAGTGGTTCGTAAACTTTTTTCAGCCCCCTGGACCGATGACCATTTCCTGCGGCAACCTTAAAGTAAAGCACCACAAAATTTCAAATGCATTATTTTCCAGTAGTCTACACATTAAAAAGTGTATTCATTATTTTTTTTCATAAGTCCGCCATATAATAACCCCGTGGGCGCGTTTGAACTTTGTGCGCTGCATAGCGCCATATTTAAATTATTATTGGTTCTGAGAATGCTCTGACGTCATTGATCCAGTTGGTATGATTAGAGCCCATTAAGATAAGTGATAAAGAAGCTCAGAGCAGGCTTCCAACCCGCCAAATTGCACGCTTCTGTTTCTGGTGAGCAGCCATCATGCCGGGGTGTGTAGTTTGTAAAAACTACAATGGATGTTTGAAGTGTAAAGGTGTAAGTTTTCACAGATTTCCAAAGGATGATCGCAGGCTACAAAAGCTTGAGTATTTGCAGGCTGTGTGGCAGCGGACACAGACTGGTGTGATTGAACACAAAATTGGTTTGTGGCGTGATGCATGGTTTAGTTGAACATAATGTTGAGTGCCTGTGAGATTCAGCGCGGTGTTATTCCTGGAAGCTGGCTGGTGCTACTGTTGCAAGCGCGGTGGCAAAGTCTCAAAGTAGTAGCCTACTGATGCCATGTAGTTGTGAGTCAGATGACAAAGAAAAAAAAAAAAAAACGCTCTCTAGCTTATCCACTCACTAGCTGCTACTTTTATAAACTGCCACCACACAGTCTCAACGTCTCGGCCGTCCCACTCAGCGACGCTCTGGGCGTCTAGAAGGCTTGGATCGGCCGGCGGGGCGATACTTGCAGCTTCCCCTGGCCTGGCCACTGTGCCCCCCTCTTCGCTCTCCTCCGTCCCTGCGCCAGCGGAATCTGACCAGCGTGGCTGGAAGTTGTAAGCAGTAATGTTGTCAGGGTCTAAATGGTCGCCCATATTGAAGGAAACCGCCAATTACCATAGTCACTGATCGAAAACAAGCTCTTCCGAGGCGTGCAAAAATCTTGCAAAAGGTTTTTTTTTAAGTAGCCTATAGAATATTAAACATTTTCATATTAGGCCTACAATCTCAAAATGCAATGTAGGCCTACACAGACAATTTGAGAAGGTTATCTGTCCGCCATTTACATTTTACATTGTATTTGTTTTTCTTTTTTCTACAATGTACAATGTCAATGGCGGACAGATAGCCTGCTCAAATCTTGATCATTGACGTCACAGCCATGAGAGAGGAAAGCTCAAACGTGTCCACAGGGTAATTATATGGCGGACTAATGTAAAAAATCAAATGAATGTACTTTTAAAAATGTGTAGACTACTGGAAAATAATGAATTTGAAATGTTGTGTTGTTTTCCTTTAAAGAGGGAACACATTATTGTACTGTTGAGGTGCACTTTCTTTCACTATGCGCAGCACCAGATTTAGGCAAAAGCAGCACCAGCTGAAATAACCAGATATAAGTACATTGCCGAACACAAAGGGAAAACATATGATTGTTTTGAAGGAAACATTGGAACATTTTGGAGTGGATGTTTTGAGAACAATAAACTGTATATTAAGGGTGAGCAGACGCCCTCTTTTTCCTGGACATGTTCTCATTTAAGACATTTTAAAAAATGTTTTTTTGACAATCTCAAGTTGCTCTTGAGATTGTCAAGTTCAGTTTCTCTTCTTTTAGTAAGGAGTTTGCAACAAACAGCGTGAGCAGCACTTCACTTCATGGAATGGAATGGCTTTAATTGTCAAATCTTCACATGTACAAGACATGCAAAGTATTTGAGGTTGTAAACCTGCGTACATACAAAGTATTTGAGATTGTAAATCATAGATCTGATTTCTAGGTAGGCTACTCTGTGGTCGATCCCCGCCAATAAATGCCAGTCTGGCAGCAGAGAGGCTGCATGCGTTAGGCCTGGGTCTTCGGTTAGGGTTAGCAAGAGGAAAGAGGGACACTCGTAAAGTTGATAAAGAACAAAAGGCACAATTATACAGCTGCTTATTTTTGGTACAGAAATAAGGCCTCGAAAATCACGCTGTGTTTCGTGCTGGTTAATGTTCGCAACCTTCCACACTATCCCAACTATAATTGAAGGGCGGGGCGATTATGAGATCGACAGTCATGCAGTCTGCTCGTGAGAAGTAGGCATCCTGTCACACAGAAGAGGAGCACATGGCGTAGCATGTTAAAGAAAGTGGATGATGGGGCGGTTTAAGAAAGGGCAGAAAAAGAAAAATGTTGACGTCTGGCAACAGGCAGGAGGAAGAGAAAACGTTGTCAAGTGTTTCATCTCTGAAAGACTATGTGACGATGTGTTGCCAGAGCAGTGGTCTGCTGTGACACTAGCTGTGTTTAACAGCGACAACAAAAGACAGCAAAGGTGGTTGAAGATGATTTGGCAGCAGGACAGACGGGGAGTTCGCACTGAAGCGTTGGAAGGTAAGCTACCAGTAGTCCAGTAGTTTACATGCATTCGAGAAAATCGAATTATTGCCTTAGTAAGACAAAGGTCGGAGTATTAAAGGCCATGCAAACACCTTAGTCGAGCGGCGGGAATCGACTATGCTTGCTTGATAATGCCATTGTTAGTCGGACTATGTAACCACCTTAGTCGAGCTATTGACTCTGGGCTCACCGTCCCATCTGCAAGTTACCAAAATTATCAAAGACCAAGCCATTTAAATCAGAAACAAAACATCTTTAGCGGTTATGAGAGCTTGTGTGTTATCAATAGAGAGAACGAGCGTGTGCGTGTTTTTTTAAACCATGAAATCGGGTCTGCGCGCTGCGCAAAAGCGGGAAAGACGGAGAAAGAAATGTCTCTGTTCACGTTTGTGGCTTTATTTCCTTTTCAACGTTAAAATGTGCTTATGTGCAGCGGTAATCAACTAGGGGAGACCGGGGCTTGTTGGCACAGGGGCAAGTTGGCACAGGCTGATTTTCTGGGCCATTACAGGGGGCAGCATCAAAATTCCAACAATAAAACGATGCCTAGCTTGAGTACAGTTAATCCATCTAATGCAGAGCAGTCAAAGTTATTAACTCTTAAGGTGAGAGAATTTTTTTGATTTTGTGATGACCAAACTAAAAATCGACACCTTCCACTAAATTAGCTCTAAAAAGCTAGTACTAAGGAATAGGGAAATAAAAAATATTGCATTTGATAGATGGATGATCTAGCTATAATTTCATATTAAAACTGGAATTCTGTGGTGTCAGATGTTAACAGGCCAACATTATTTTTGTCAAGAGTGCTGTACTGATGTGCACGGGGCAAGTTGGCACAGTCATTTTGGGGCAAGTTGGCACACTCATTTACATTGACATTCTATGGCATGTGCCAACTTACCCTGTGGCTGTAAGGATGTATTGCAGATTATTGTGGTTCACATACACACTCAGCTGTACCAGCAGATGAAGACAGGGAAAGTTCTGAAGGAAAAGAAGGTGAGGAAGAGACAGAGGATGAAGACCGGCAGAAGGATGATCAGGACAGTGAAGACAACACAGACAAGCGTGGTTCACATACACGCTCAGCTGTACCAGCAGATGAAGAGGAGGCATACAGAACATGCAATGCAGGACCAAAACTATTCAGACTGACGATAAAAAGAAAACATTGGAACAAAATAAAGCCAGAAAAAGGACAAAGAAAACTAAAACCCCCATGGACAGATGTTTTTTATAACGAATTCAGAAGACAAAATCCATCTTGCACGTTGGCATTCAAGTATCAAAATGTGAAAAAACATGACAGCCGCAAAAAGAATGTGCCATACCTTCATGCCACAGCAAGATGCACATTTGACGATTGTTGCATATATCACTTTGAAATGAAAGACCCACCAAAAGCAAACGTAAAAAATGTTACTGTAATAGTAACAAGATTTGGGGAAGTCAGTCACCTACGATCCCAGAAAAAATTCAGGCCAGCAAAATATCTTCGTCGAGGCAAAATAGCAAAGGCCATACAGAATGGTGTGAGCAATTGTTATTATGATTTACTCAAAAACACACCCATTGAAGAACTTGTGGCGGGAAACATCACAAGAAGCCTGACGAAGGATGTTTAAAAAAAAAATATCCTCTGAGATTCGAAGTGTGGCAAAGCTTCACAATGATAATGTGTTGGAGCTAATGCTCACACAAAAAATTGAGAGAGAGTGGTCAGCATGCCTCTTCAAATGGTTATTTGCAGTTATTGCAGATAGAGCCATTTGCAGCTCACTTGTACACAAATGCAGGCCTCAATTTTGTGTGCACATTTAAAACAATCTATGGAAACATGCCTCTACCTTGATGCCACAGGTGGAGTGGTGCAGAAGCTCCCCAACCAGTCTAAGAGAGTACTTTACTATGCCCTGGTCCTGCCGGGTGCGGGCAAGGACAAGCCACCTCTTCCTGTGGCAGAACTTGTCACCAACAGCCACACAGTGCCCTCAATATCTCATTGGCTGATGGAGTTTTTCAGGAGAATGCGTCAAATGACAGGGAGGAGAGTAGCCCAGATGGAAACCGATTACAGTTGGGCCCTGATCAATAGTGTTCTTCTGGCCTGCAACCATGAGGACATCTCTGGCTATCTCGACAGAACATTTTCAATTGTGATTGGTACAGGGAAACAGACCCCTTTCATTGTGCTCCATTTGTGCTCTGCGCACATACTGAAGGCAGTGTCACAATCATTTGGGAGACAAACATCGGACAAAGGCTTAAAGGAGTATGCCACATACTGCTTTGCTTTCTTGTTAAATTGCACTACAATGCAAGAGGCCCTTGAGGTCTTCTACCACATGGCTGTATGTTTTTGTGCAGAGCAACTCACAGAGTCAGTCCACAACAGCAAGCAGTACCTCGACCACTGCATTTTGAAATGTGAAGACCTGTCTTTTGAAGACATGTACGAAACAGAGGAGAAGAGGACAAGGAATTCCAGTGACCCCAACAAGGGCATTCTGGCTAGGTCCCCATTTACTGCGGTTTTTGCTCAAAGAAGGGAGCAAGCAAAATGTGATGTAATGTGTGATCAAGCAGTAGATGAAGACAACCATTACCACTGCCCTGGGATCATTGATGTCTTGTTAAAGACCTACATGGGAATTTTTAGCTTGTGGAGTGGTGTACTCCTTGGTGACCGTTCACGGCACATAGATGGAACCACCATAGGAACAGGGCCATACAAAACAAGGGACACCAACTGCCATGCTGAGCTCTGGTTTGGATTAGTCAAACATCGCATCCTTGGCAAGAAGACACACCTCAGACCTGCTGAGTTCATTTCGAAAATGTTCACCTCAGTGCAGGGAAGATATGTCGAGCATTTAATGCAACACAGCCTGCCAATGGAGATACTTGGTGGAAACCTCAGAAGCTGTCTGAAGCCAGAGGATGACCCAGAAGAACAGTGGTCCAAGCGGGCCACCTCCTCTGGAAGCTCGAAGAGGAAATCCAAGTATTTCAATCCACCAACACAACTTCCTAAGCCAAAGGGCAAGACAGTACCAAACAGGAAGGTAAAAGTCGAGCCAAAAGAGGTTGAAGACTCTCAGGTAAAGTTTTTTTTTTTTTTTAATGAACATTCTAGAACCTAACCAAATAAACTACTTTTATCCACATGCAATCCATAAAATACATGTTTATTCTGACTTTCTTTTTAGCTTGATGTGTTGTGGAAGAAGAGGCCGACAGAGGTGGTTGTGTCAGTGCTCCCATCGCAGATTAAGGGTCGAAGCATATTCGTACACCATAGTGAGTTGTGTTCATTGAAACCACATCAGTGGTTGACGGGCGAGGTAGGCATCTTTTCTTCTCCTTTGCCTTTCATTCCTTGTTTTGCCATCTTTACATTTGCTTCAAACTGACATGCCTGGCAGATGAATTGGGAACTGCATGCCTCTGGCACCTTTGAATAATGGAAACATAATGAAAGCTTATAGCTATTACTCAGTGAGCCAAATACTATGAATAAGCCATAATTATGTTATTTCCATTGACGAAATGTGGTTTGTTTTCATATGACCAAGGTGTGTGAGAATACTTTATTAGTGAAACATTTTCTTATGTTGCCAGATTATTCAGGCACTGATGCACATCAATGCTTTCGCATTGAATGTGGCTGACAGAATTTATCTAATGGACCACTACACTGCTGGAGTAATTCTGACTGGGGACAGGGCGTCTGTACGCCGCCAAAGTTTACCGAAGGTAATGCTCAGTGTCTGCCTCTGATGGCATGTTGTGTTATGGGAATAGTTCAATAATTACCAGGTATTTCTACATGAATATCTCTATCAAATATGGTAAACAGGACACACCACACAGTCTTGACGAATAACCCCAGTTACACTTTCATCTGTCATTAAACATTGATGTTTCAATGTTATAGGTAAACTTTGACAACTATGAAGCCATTATATCATTCATCCACGTCAGAAATAACCACTGGAATGCACTGGTTTGTGACACTAGTCATCAGCAATCATTTACATGTTTACCATATTGAGAAATAGCTGTAAATATTAGTTGCATAATACCCTCTGTTATTTCACAGTACATACATGCAAATTCTGCCAGAGTTTTTGTGTGCAACCCATCACCAGCATCCAATGAACACAAGGACTCATGTGTTGCTGCCCAGAGAATACGGTAAGGTTTATTTTTGTTATTTTTGTAATTATTTAGATGCTTTGTAATCAATCACATTTAGATCAAATAACAGCAATTCCCCCACAAGCAATATTTAAGAAAATAGAAAAAGATAAAATGATAATGACAAAGTGACAAGGATTTTGTTTGTTACATGCATACACAAGTACCATAAAGTGCTTTAATAATGCATAAAGTGCAAAATGGTGTGGTTGGGCAGTGCATAGGCTGTGTGTGGAGAAGATGGGAGTATATGGAAGACCATACACTACTCTGTTGGGCAACATGGACTGTGTGTGTGGCAGGAAGGGAATATGGGCAGCAAATATGCATATGTATGCAGAGGTTTCAGACAAGTAAAAGTAAAAAAGACCAAATTAAAACCCTGCCACAACTCTGATCCAACCAGCAGGTGGATAGGTGGACAGGTAGATCAGCCACTCAGGGAAGTCACCTGTGTTGGAAGTAAAACGTGGCAGGGGTTTTACTTTCCAAACTACTTTTACTTCCTTTTTGACACTTCTTTGTTTTGTATGTGATGTAAAGGGGAATGAGGTAATTGGGGTCTACTTTATGTGTCTGAGGTGTGAGAGGGTACTCAGTGTTGGGGTGGGAGCTCATGTACTATGTAAAGATGGGAGTGCATGGACAGTGTTTAGGAGCACATGAGCTGAGAGGATAGGGGGAGCACAGCATGTTCATTCCTAAACATAGTTGCTATTGTTTAATTCGTATTGTATCGTCTAAAGAACCTACTAAATCACATGTCTTTAGCGAATACTTAAAAATGAGGAGAGCCTGCCACGGCAATACCGACTGGGTGGACATCCCTTGGAAAGGTGCTGTCATGGCTCACCCAGTTCAGCAGGATGGGTGCAGTTGTGGTGTCATTGTTATAAAAGTAAGTGGAAATACAACCCCAAAACAGAAAAAGTTGGAACAAATCTTGGTCACTCATTATTTCAAACAGGAAACTCTCAGAATTGAATTCAAAATGGCATCATGACATCAGCCTAATTACGGCAACACAGAGTTTCCTGTATGAACTTTGGCCACTTCTTATGTAATACATAAGTAATTAATCCCCCCACATCTTTACTTCTGAGTGAAGCAGCCCCTCTGTGTTGTCCTTTTATCTGTACAGTACATTCATGTTGGCAGTCAATATAATTCATTTAGAAATATTTTTCCTTGTGTTTAAAATTATTCAACTTTTACAGCCTGTTTTTTTAACCGCTGACAACCGCTGACCGTTTTAACCACTGACATGCTTTCTATACACAATTCTCCATCTTGTTATTGGATTGAACATTTTTGAAATGGTAGTAGACTACTTTCCTTTAATTCACAATCTTCCATTTGTCTCAAACGTTTCTTTGTCCCAAAGATAAATATCTACTGTTCATTTTATATACTATTGCACCCTGCATGCACAATGTTTTAGTGATCAATTGCGAAGACATTTTTAATGTGTTCATTTAGATGGCCATAGCAGTGATGGAAGCTTTCCCAGACGTTCCGACAATACAATTCGACACAACAAAGAGAGCCATGGCAGAAGCGAGAAGATTTATGGCTCTCCAAGTCCTCAAAGCGTCAGGTACACTAGAGTACCAAGAGTATCTCAGTAAATGAAATGCTCAACACATATCCTCTGATTTAATGTACTGCACAAATGCACTTTGCAGTCTTTGAAAATGAATGCGGCATGTGTGGAACGGACAAGGCCCCTGGGAACGCGGCTTCTTACACAGACTGGGTGAGTCGAGCCAAATTAAATGTGGAATGACATGATTATATGATGTCTGTAGAAACAATCAATTATGCATTTAGCTGCCTTTTATCAATACAATCTACATACTTACAGTACCATATGCAATATGCAATGTAGAGTAAGGTAAAGTGCCTTTCTCAAAGGGCAAAATTATGTCCACAACTGAATGTGCAGTGATGGATTTGTTTCATTCAACAGATCCAGTGCGACGCATGTGACCGTTGGTTTCATGCTCTTTGTCTCAACATGGTGAAGGCAACATTGGACAGCTTAAAAAAACAAAAATGGCTTTGTGTTTTGTGTGAATAAATGTGTGTTGTGCTTTAGTGGTACCATGTGGTTTAAACATGTTGCAACGTTTGTCACTTTGTGTGAAACATATTGACAGATTGGGTCATGTGAAAGATCATGTGAATGTATATTTAAAATTTTGGGTTCCCCTGTGAAAAGCAGTGGTATTTTAAATTAATGTGTATATACATTGAAGGAAAATAAAGTTCTAATAATTTGGGGTGTGCCTTATTGGTCCTATGTAGCTGAAGCATGCTGCTAGTTTTGGGGTCCCAGGATTACTTTATGTCAAACCTATTGAAAAAAAGGGTTTTCCCATAGAAAAACAATGGCATTTTAATTCGATGAAGATATATGTTGAAGAGGAACTAAATTCCAATAATTTGCAGTGTGCCTTATTAGGACCATGTAGCTGAAGCATGCTGCAAGGTTCGGGTTTCCAAGGTCACTATATGTCAAAGCTATTGAAAAAATGGGTTTCCCCATTGAAACACAGTGGTATTTTAAATTGGTGAAGATATACATTGAAGAGGAACTACAATCCAAAATGTGGGGTGTGCCTCATTGAGCCTATGTAGCTGAAGCATGCTGCAAGGTTTGGGTTTCCAAGGTCACTTTATGTCAAAGCTATTGAAAAAAAAAGTGTTTCCCCATTGAAAAACAATGGTATTTTAAATTGATGGAGATATACATTGAAGAGGAACTAAAATCCAATAATTTGGGGTGTGCCCTATTGCGCCTGTATAGGTGATGCATGCTGCAAAGTTTGGGGTCCCAAGGTCACTTTATGTCAAAGCTATTGAACCAATAATTTGGTGTGTGCCCTATTGCA
>JANZXU010032750.1:0-52576 GCA_027576215.1 Amissidens hainesi | reverse complement strand
TGGGTAATTAGCAACTTGTTAATATAGATATATAGAAACAAGCTCAACGACTAGAGATTTATCTCGTAGGGTTCAAGCGAACTCGAAAAGCAGGGCTCTGTTTGATTAATATATATGACACTACCAATTAATCAAGCCAAAGAAATAGTCTAAACTTTAGTGAAAGCTAAAGAGATACGATTTAAGCGGTTGTATCGTAATATAAGCATGTCAAAGAGAAATAGCTCCCGTATACACGCTTGGAAGTCCTGATGCTAGGTCTTTCAGCAAAAATAAAAGAGCAATTGCTGGCAGTATGATTTTCTTCGCTTTTGATCATGATGCATTATCAGAAGCTTTAAAGAGAAACTGGGATAAAATATGTCCTCCTGCTATGTTTACAGCAGCAGGAAATATAACTACATCAATGTCAGAAGATTTCATGGATGCTTTAGATACAGTTAAATGGAATAAGAAGATAACAAAAGATGTAGCTGATACATATAAAAAACCTGGCTATGGCTTTAGTGGAAGAGGCGAACTTCTACCAAACGATAATATACCAGGTTCAAATGATAAACCTATTCTTGGTAAAGATGGTTACTTTGTTGAAAGATTTGAAAAATCAACTGATAACATAGTAGTACCTCCAGGATTCGAGCCGATTAGAGGTGAAAATGTTGTGTATGCAGATACTTTGCCAGCATTTGATATTACCTTAACCTTTAACAGAAATGTTACGATATATATGTAAACGAACATGGATTTAATTAGTAATAATTGTTATAATTATTACGAGGTGATAAATTTGAAACAAAAAATTATTGATTTTATCCATGAGTATTACGCTTTACACAATACAACACCAAGATTGAAAGACTTTGTTAAAAAGAATGGATATCCTTGTAATACGGAAACTGTATGTAAATTGTTTGGTAAATATAATGATTTGATTAGAGAATGTGGTTACGAGACATATCAATATGGTCAAAGACATTATAATAAACAAGAATTACTAAATGATTTAAAGCAAGCTATATTGCAACATAGGTCAATAGATTTTAACTTTATTAGAAAAGATAATAATTTAAAGCATAGAGACGTATACACCAATGTATTTGGAAATGTAAGAAATGCTGTTAATAAAGCAGGGATAACAAATAATAAAATATATTTATTAAAATGTTATCCCGACTATAACCTAGAAAATCCTAAAGACTTTTTAATAAATAAGTTAGGCTTAAAACTAGATGATGTTCACTATGAATTAATCAATGAGTTAAATAAGCTTAAAGAAAATGGTGAGTCTCTTCTAAGGGATAATATTGCAAAGCTAATGTCTATTAGCAAAATATATAGATATTTTTACTCTTATAACAATTTCATAATAATTAGTGGAAATGAAGTAAATCTTAAAAATAAGAATTACATTCTAGCAAAAGATAACCATATGTGTGATAGTTATGAAGAAAAGATAGTAGATGATTGGTTATCGGAATTAGAGGTTCAACACGAAGTACATAAAAGATACCCTAATTCAAAACTAATATGTGATTTTAAATTAGATGGTTGTTATATAGAATGTATAGGTTATTCAAGAAACAAAACATCAAAACAGCATGAAAAATATATAGAACATCTAAAAATTAAAGAGGAAATTTGCAATAATAATAATGTAAAGCTAATAACCATTGAAAACGTAAAAAATATTAATCGTAAAGATTTCGCAGAGGCTTTACACAGTAATGTGTATCGAATAACTTTGTGAATTGCTGAAAACTCCTAAAGCTAATCAAACCACAACGTAGATATGAAATAAGGTCAAGCGTGAAGGTTACGAAAGTAAAAAGAATTGATTAGATAATGCAAGGTTAAATCCTAAACATTTTTACAATGGACAATCTAGCAGGTAAGCTCCGAATAGGAGAAACTCCAACGACCATTCCTTGGCTGTGAAATTCAGCAATAGAAGTAGGGCTTATTAACTCGTAACTAATAAGCAGGTGAGAACCCTTTAAATCGAAGTGCAAAGCATCCTAATAGGATGGTGATATGGTCTATTCCCTATACAAATATGGTGAAAGCCAGGGTATAAAAGTGCCAATGAATTTGGACAATGTGCTTTCCAAAAAATTTATGACGCTCAAATTATGAACGAAAGTTCAGGAGTATCAATTGATACAACTATAATGGAACGCCAAATGACATATGTGGCAAGAAGAGTAAGTCCACTTATAAGGGGTGTGTACTCAAGATCCGAAAACGGCTCACTTAAAGGGGTTGCACCTTATAGCAAGAAATAATATTAAGACTGAGGGGGTTCCCCTTAGTCTTTTTCTATTGAAAGGAAAAGACGAATGAACGCTATAAATACCATAAATAATAGTGGAAAAAATATAACATTTAGTGGAACAGATACTATAGCTTTTATTATATTACCAAATACAGCTCCAATTTGTTTAGGTAGTCTTACTACTCTTTCCTATTCTAGTTATAGAGTTAAAACTCCAATAAATACGTTGGGGGGCATTAAAGTTAAAGGAGTAGCCAAAGGAATTAGAACTGTGGCTGGAACAATGGTCTGTACTCTAATTAATCAACATTGGGTTAATGAACTTATAGATAATGTGCCATGGCTTAATAAAAAAGCAGAAGGAACAATATATTCTGACGAATTGCCATTATTTGATATTATGCTAGTTTCAGCTAACGAATATGGCAAGTACGTTTCTATGCACCTATATGGAGTTGACCTTACAGACGAGGCTGGTGTTTTAAGTGTAAATGATATGTATTCTGAAAACACTTTTAGCTTTATTGCTAGAGAAATAAAAACCTTTTCTGATAGAAAAATTAAAGGAAAAGATTTAATGTACAATAGCAATCAAAGTTTTAATATGCTTAAAGGATTTACATTTGCTATATACAACACTAATGAATATAAACCAACTTATGAATTTAAACCTTACATAGATACTCCAACAGTCTATGATAAATACCCTAAAGACTGTAGAGTAAAATTATTAGACTTAGGATATACAAAATATAGTAATCAAAATGCTATAAAAGAAATATCTAAAGCTATAAATGAAATATTAAAAGATACTGGATTTGAAGAAAATGATAAAGATTATTTTATTGAAAATATATTACCTTTCCTTACCAAAGATTATATAACAAATAATATTTACATATCTAAAAGAAAATCTAATACCTTTACTAATAAAAATATGAAAATTGCAAATAGCTCTTTTGAAAAGAATGAAAGAGTTTATATATTAGACAAAGATGTAGATGAATTTAATAAACCAATATATTTTACCAATAAAGGATATATAAAATCTGATGAAATTAAATCAAAAGAAAAAAATATTACATCTAATATAAAAGATATTGTACTTAATAAAACTTCTTTAATGCCTGAAATAAAAAACAATGACATTATAAATACAAATGAAAGCATTGATACTTTTTTAAAAAATTTCAAAGTATTAATTTCATCTAAAGAACATGAAGAATATATAACAAATGTATGTATTAAAGATGAAAATGGTTCTTTTAAAAATAATTTAAAAACCTTTGTATCAAATGGAGATAGTAAAATCAATTTTGAAGATAGACTTAATTTTATAAAAAAATATGCAGATGGAAAATCAATAATTACATTTATAGTATTCAATAAAGATAAGAAAGAGAATTATGTAATTCCTATTAAATTCAATAAATATAAAAATGGTGGTGTATTTTAATGGATCAATATAATCTTAAGTATATTCCAATGGAGGTTAATAAAGATAAAAACCTTTTTATTGAAGAATATTATACAGGAGTAGATACAGATATTTATATAAATGGCAAAAGGTGCGATTACATAAGTTCAATCCAATATACTATGCAAGAACAATTAAATCCTTTATACGGCTATGCTAGCTATACATATGATGATATAGCAATAGGTAATAGAATTGTTATAGGTTCTATTAGAATACCTATAAGCAACTATAGTGTATTTACTAAAAACTTTACATCTACAGATGAAGTAATTTGTTATCAAAAGAGCCAACCAATAAGCAGTAAACCAATGTGGATCAACTCAAAATCTAATGGATATGCAAACTATAAATCTGTAGATGAATTAAAAGAAGAATATGAAAAAAATATAAAACCTAAAGATACAAAGAAAAGACCCGCTTGGTCAGGAATGTTTGTAGATAGCAATGGAGAAGTAATACCTGATGAAGATATTCCATCTTCAGATGATAAATTTAGAAAAGGAGAACAATCAGCAACAGATACTAAGGAAAAATTAAAAAATTATTTCTATAAAGATAGAATAAAACCAAAGTATAAATCAACAGATAGAACATTTTTTCATACAGAGTACACTAATGGAGATAATGAAAACTTATATAATATGAAAATGATTAGAAATGACTATAAAGATATTAAAATACATGTAGGCAATAATATTAATAAGACCTTGAAATACGTTACATTTAGGAGTTTAGACCATGAATATGATTCAAATGGAGCTCCACTTTTTGAAATAATACAATTCGTAGCAAGGGATTTAATAGAAGAAAACTTTAATAAAGTATAGGAGAAAAATAATGAACGAAGATTTTAATAATGATGAATTAGATGATTTATATAATGATGCAATTAAAAAAATAGAGGAAGATTCTAATCCTTACAAAGATGATAATAATGAAGAAATAGAAGAAGAGGATTACTTCAAAACATTAGAAGAAATGGACAAGCCTACAGAAGAAACTCCACAAATAGGAGAAGAATTTAATAATTATTATAAGAAAGAAGAAAATCCTTTAAATGGTATATACCCAAATGGAGAAGGGCCAAGTGAAACTCAAGTTGAGTTATTTAAAAAGCAATATCCAACTTGTTCTGTTTTTGCTGTAGAAGTTGCAGAACAATTTTTTACTTGTAGAACTGTTACTAGAGCTGAATATAAAAACCTTAATGCTATGGCTTTAGACCAACTTCAAAGAGAAGAAGCTATATGCATGAAATGTGTGTTAGAACCTATGCTTGAATGGTCAGATTTAGTTTCTTTAAGAGCAGGAGTAATATCTACATTAGCATCAATAATAATGGAACAGTCAGGCTTTACAGATAAATACGGAGTTAAAATACTATGATAACTCAAGATATGCTAAATGTATTTAAAATAGAACATAATCCTAAAAAAATTATACATATAAAGTTAAATGAACATGAGTTTGTTTTTAAAAGTTTAAATAGAAAAGAAATATTAGATATATATAAAATAAGTTTTGATGAACAATCAACAAATGAACTTATATGCCAAACAGCTCTTATTTATCCAAATAATGAAGAATACAACTTTACAACTTGTGGATTAGCTGGGCTACCTGATTTCGTATCTAATATCATCTTAAATGAAAGTACACTAAACTCACCAAAAAAAATACTAGAACTATTAGAAGAAAAAAGAAGTCAAATAAATACCGTAGACAAACAAGCTTTCGTATTTATAAAAATGGCGTTTCCTGAAGTTACAAAAGAGCAATATGAAGAAATGACATGGGATGAAATTTGTGAATATGTAGCACTAGCTGAATCTATTATAAATACTAGAGAAACAATAGCAGTAGAAAAAGTATTGGATGTGGAAAAAGAATTTAAACTTAATATAAACGTAGAAGAGGAAACAGAGGAAAAAGAAGAAGTTTCTAAATCTAAAGAACAGTTACATGAAGAACATAGAAAATATGTATGGGATTTATATAGAAAGAGCATAGACCCTATATATGTATATGGAGAGCCTAAATTAAAAACTGTTGATATAGTAGAAAAACCATTTTTAGGTTCAAGGTTATGGAACAATGAGGTGGTCATGAATGAAATCAGAAAAACAATATCAAGATCAAGTAAATAAAGTAGATAACAGAAAATATTATAATGATAATACCACCAACATGAAATATAATAAAAGCCACTTTTCTCAAGTGGCTTTTATAGCGGGTGGATTATTAGCCGTTAAATATGGCTTTAAAAATGGTAATTTTAAAAAAAGTATATCTAATGCGATAGAAACAGCAGCTCACTATGAGGGAGGATATGCAGTAAAATTACATGCTATTAGAGACTGGGCTAACTTTACGGATGAAACTGTAATTAAAGCTATGAAAGCAGAGCATCCCAACTTCGTAAATACAAACCATGTATCACATAAAAAAGCTATAAGTGAAAGATTTCATCAAGAACTTATGGGAAAAAGTTTATTAAGAACTCAAGTATATAAGAAAGTTAATTATGAAAAGTTTTTTACTGCTGGAACTAGAAAAGAATTTTTTAAACAAGTAGCTCACAATGTAGATATAATGTTTGACAAGGATAGACTAGAGCATACTAAAAGAGATTGGAGAGCATTTAAAAAATTTATAAAAGAGGTAAGTGATTCTAGGTCTACATACAAAGACTCAAACCTTTATAAAGATTATCAATCCATTAAAAAAGCAAAGAAAGATTTTTCTAAAGAAAAAAATATAAAAGATAGTTCAGTATATGATAAATCTATAAAACAAATGTATAAAACATTATTAGAATCAAGTATTCAATCTGAAGATGCAAAGAAAGAAATGATTAAAAGAACAGGTCATAGATATGCAACTATTGGAGATGTAATAGAATACATGGACAAGGAAAATAAAAAGATTGGACAACTTGTATATAAAGATGCTAATTTTCGTAACAATTCCGATAAAGAAGAAGAATTAATAGATATAGTAAAAAAATTAGCTAAAGAACAATATATAGATGATAAAGGAGAAACTAAAAAATTATATGAACATAAAGACTTTCTTAATCTTAGAATAGATAATTCTATTTTAATAAAAGTTGATGATGATCTAAAAAAGCAAACTATATCAGATTTAAGAGGTTTCCATAAGTATACTGACTTCATACATAGAGTAGCAACTCAAGATTTTAAACTTCCAGTTATAGGTTTAAATCCTTTTAGAACTTTAGGAGCAAAAGGGCCAAAGCAACATATAAACTATGCTGTATTATCTGAAAATTCTATACAAAATATATTAACAGGAAAAGAAGGAGAATCAGCAAAATTAGGGAAGAATATGTTCTTTGCTAAAGGCACAGTATATGAAGTTTTAAAAGATGGTTCATTTAAAGAAGTTAAAAAAAATATGCACATTGAAAGAATAGCTGAAAATAGTACTGTAGTATCTCAAGAATTAGATAGTATGAGAAAAATGGCTAATATATCTAAAATAAAAAGAAAAGAATTTACAGAAGAAGATGGATCATTTAATAACTTTATTGGTAAAGTTTCTAGAAAATTAGATTTAGGGAGACAAGACTTTAGCTTTGAAGATATGATTGATTACACATCTGATAGTCCGTTAAATCCTGATTACTGGATAAATAAAACAACAAGTGGTCTTGGAAAAATTAATCCAGTAAAAGGACATAAAGGTATAGAAAAAATAATAACAGAAGATGGAGAAAGATTTAGCAGAACCTATAATGAAATGTTTAATGCGGATGGTTCAAACAACGAAGTCTTTGTAGCTTTGAATGATGCCTTTAAGTTTGATGTAACAAAATTATTTTCAAAAAAAGATAACAAAATTACAATGGACACTAAAACATTAAAAAAATTCTTAGGTCAATTTATAAAAGGAAGAAAAAATTTAGAAGATGTTACAAGCTTTTCTACAGGCTCTTTTTATTTGTTTGATAGAGTTAACTCAGGTCTTGCACAAACAGGGTTTGGTCTTGGAACAGAATCTTTAAGTTCCCCTTTAGGTGTAGTTAAGAATCTTCTTTTAAAAAGAGTATTACCAGTATACGGAACATATAATATAGGTCAGCAAATAATATACGCCACAGAAAGAAAAGATGAAAATGACCCTTATAATGGTAAAAGTAATATTAAAAAAGATATAGCTAAAGGCATAGCATCATTAGATTTAGGTTATCATAAAGTGAAAGATTTTACTGGAATTACAGAACTTGCTAAAACTATATCTAAATATACACCAGGCTTAGATCAAATAGGAGATTTACCAGTAGTTGATTTATTAAAATTAAATAAATCTTATAATGACGAAGTAGATTATTTAAAACATGGAAAATATGCAGTAAGAAAAGGAGCATTTTGGGAAACTGGAACAACAGCTTTCACCGGCGGGAAGGTGGATTTTTACAAGGACAATTTATTTAAAGAAACAATGGCAGAGGTTGATTTTTCATCTGTTAAATATGGCAGTCGTGGAGAGTATTTAGCAAACAGTCCTCTTCCAACAATAGCAAATCCTTTAGCCCCTTTGAATTATTTTTTATTAGATAAATATCATTGGGATAAAAAACATTACAATGACAGACCATATTTACAAACTTCACCTATGTTCCAAGAAGTTCCACTAATAGGCCCTATAGTATCTGCATTTGCAGGTAGAGTTATAAAGCCAGTAATGAATATGCATACTGAGGATTTACAATTACCTTCTTTTAAAGAAATATCAAAATACAACAGCACTCAAATAAACCTAACAGGAGCAGATGAAATAACTCAAGGAGATTCTAATGGATATGGATTAGCCAGTCCAAGTTTTTTAGGTGGAGGTGGAACAGGAAATTCTAGTTACATACCTGATATAGAACAAGACTATTCAACCGGTAAAAACTTTAAAGTTGATAAAGAGCCTTATTCACCTATAAACAATAACCCAGGAAATACAAACGGAACATTTGCAAATGATGGATTGTTTTTCAATCATAATAATTTAGGAGTTAATGATAAAACAATCACTAAATTAACTCAAGACGATATAGATAACTCAAGTAAAATAACTAATAGAGATGCTTATTCAACTCCATGGGGTGGATTAAACTCTAGTGCGGGTCTTAAATATAATATTATGCAAACAGGGGAACAAGGCTCAGATTTTCTAGGTCTATATGGTTTCTTAGGGAAAAGTGCAACTAACTATATTACTGGTAGTGGTGGTAGTAAAACTAAATATATAGAAAACTCTAGTTATGCTTATTCAATGTCTAGGGATTTTTGGGATTCTGAAATAGGTGGTATTGGTGGAGAAGGAAACGAAATAATAAGACGTTTTCTTATGAAAAGAATAAAAGACGAAAACCTTTATAATCCTATAAGGAATACAATGCCCCAATGGCTTCCTGGTGATGATTATTTCATAGATTTTAAACATGGGGATGCTATGATAAAAATAGCCTCAGGAGAAATGAGATTACCGGGCGAAGGATATGAAAGACTTAATGGAATACATCCTTTAGACTTTAAAATAGGAGCATCATTCTTAGGAAAATCTAAAGAAGAGATAATGAACCATTACCTACATAATGACGGAGTTACAAGCGATAGTGCTAATAGTGCTATTAGTAAAAGTAAAGAAATTAAAAGTCATATAATAAGCGAAATAATGAATGAACATGGTGATTACATACTTCAAAAAGATGGTAGAGTACATGATTCTCAAAATGATATTGATGGTAAATATGATTTAAGAATTAGAGATAATAGTAATAAAATGGGTCAATCTTTAATGCAAATAAAAGTAGTAAATCAAGAAAAGTTTGAAGATGTACAAGATAATAATAATATATTAGATGATACCAAAGCTCAAATGAATTTCTTATTAAACCAAACTGGTCTTACCAATGCTTATGTTACTTATGTTAATCGTGATGATGAAACTCAAAGAGTTAATTTAAGTATGGAGTATGATAAAGGAAACCTTAAAAAATCTATAAATAAACTTAAAGAGGCTAAAGAAGATTTAAATAAAATGCTAGATGATGGAACAATATCTAAAGCTGATTTCTATAGCCCTATTGATAAATTAAGAATATTAGGTGATGTAGCACCTTACTCTAAAGAGTATGACCAAATGGCTAGTTATGTAGCTAATATGAAACTAAATAAAGAAGATAAAGCTGAACTTAAAGCTATTAAAGATAGAGTAAGCGAGCAAAGAAAACCTAAAAGGCTTTATGAATATAAATATGCAGACCTAGAAACTAGAACCATGTCAGGAGAAGTTGATACTGTTTTTAGTGATAATACTTTTACTTTGGTAGGCAAAGATGGAAGATTTAGATTAGCTGGAGTTGATATTAAATCAAAAGAAGATTGGAGAGAAGAGGCTCAAGAACAAATAGCTAGTGGAGAGGCCCAGGAAGGTTATAGCAATGATTACTTAATGCATAAACAAGATGCCTTAATTAAAAGCTATTTACATAAAGGTTCTAATGTAATTTTAGAATACAATGAAAATTTAGTTGATAGAACTTCAGCTAGTGGAATATCTAAGGCAATAGTTAAAAAAGGTAATGGTAATTTAAATAAAGAACTATTAAGTGAAAACTATGCTACAGAGAATGATGGAGAAACTGATGTAGATATAAAAGTAAAAACAACAGGATTAGGTAGATTTGCAGGTAGTATGTGGGAAAGATATGCTCATGTAGATACACCTTTCCATACAAAATGGTTACAAGTTAGAGATGCTAAAGAAGATTATGAAAGAAGTAGAGTATATGGAAAAGAGATGGCCGTTTGGAATCACCCAGTAAGTGATTATTTAAAACCATTAGTAGTAGATAGAAATATAAGTAGAAACTTCATAATGGGATTAGGTATAGGTGTTGGAGTAGGTAAACAATTTGGTAGTAGTACATTTGGTAGACTTGTAGGAGCTACAACAGTAGCATTAACTGTAACTGGAGGAAAGTTTTTTACATATGGCTATCAAATTATTAAAGGTGAAAAATGGAGACCTAAGAGAGTTCGTCAAGAACAAGAAATGTATGATTATATAGATAAATTAAAATATATAAAATACAAAAAACTTTATGAAGAATATAGTGCTAAATCAAAAGTAAATATAGATAAAATTTTAGAAAAAGACGAAAACAATAAAAAAATACTTAAAAAGAAACTTGGAACAATAAGTAGAATTGCTAAAAAATTAAAGATTAATCAAGCAAAGGGAAAAGGCTCAGGTCTTTTAAGTTTTACAAGTGCATCAAGTCTTGAAGGATATAGTCCTATTAAGAATTTTTTAAATTCATTGGAACAAGGTAAAAAAGGATTATTTAAAGCTTTTATTACAGATATGAGATATGACCATTATAAAAATACTCATGATGTTAGTAATATAGAAAATGCTAAAGTAGACGAAGACCAAAAAAAACTAGATTACATAGCAAAAGTAAAAGACCATGATTTAGATATTAGAATCAACGGAAAAACAGATGTTGGTTCTGAATATGATGCAGCTCTTGATAATTTCAAAGGCAAAGGATTAACAGAAGATAATTTAAAAAGAGGTATATCTAATTCTAAAAAATTATTATCAGCAAAACTTTCCTCTAAAAATCCAGTCGCAAAAAGTAAAATAAATTATGATAAACTTGCAACCTTAGCGGTAGTTCAAAAACAATTAAGTGATGATGCGATTGAAGATGATTTAATATTAGATAATTTAAAAGAAGTTGGGCTAGAACCTTATATGAACAAGAAAGGAAAACTTCTAAGAAAAAGAACGCTTAAAGATGTTGATAAAGCAATAAATTCTTTAAGTAAATCTTTAGGTCTTGATGAAAATGGTCTTAAAGCTCTTATGTACAATAAATTAAGTAAACAAACAATGTATGCTTTTGATGAAGGAGACAATATAGAGGACTTCGTTAAGGCACTTCCTAAAAAAGATAAAGACTATTTCTCAGCTTTAGCTAAAGCACCTGATAATGAAAAAATAAAGATATTAGATTTAGCTCCTAAATATATGAGAAGAGGTCTTGAGGCTGAGTGGGGACTTAGTGTAGAAAAGAAAGATAATCTACAAAAATTTTATACAAGACATGCTTTACCTGATGCAAATTGGAAAGGTTGGGGAGAAAGCATAGATTTAGATTCTGTAAAAGTTAAAATGATTAGAAAAGAAAACATGGATTTTAGACAAAATAATATTTGGGAAGATGATGTAAGAAAAGCTAACAGTATTGGAAAAATACCAATTCCAAAAATAAACGTTAGATCATCTGAGACTAATAGTAGAAGAACTATGTTATCACTTTTAAAGAATAAAGGACTTACTGATGTACAAGTTACTAATGGTAGTGTTACAGGAAATACAAAGCTATATATTACATCAGACAATAAGGCTAAATATAGGAAAGAATTAAGAAGAAAGGCTAATGAGGCTTTAAACTAAGAAAGTAGGTAACATAATGATAAACAGAGTTAATATAAATGTAGGATATATCAATAGTTTTAATAACAATAGTAATAAAACTTTAGCTAATGATAATTTAAATCAAGCTATCCTACAAACTAAAAAAATTACTGGCACTTCTTTTGAAACTGTAGGTAGAGGTGCTAGTATATCTACCTTAAAACGTAACAATGAATTATTAAGTATTTTTAAAAAGAAAGTAAAATATGGACAACCAATATTTAGTATGGACTTAGAAACCATAGGAGCATTTGGAGAAGGTGTTTCTGAACCTTTAAGTAATATATTAACTATTACAGAGGCATCATTATTAAAGCTAACTCCTTATACTAAAGATGGCCATGTAGAATATAAGCCTAATATAGTTTCTTCATTTGCTTTAGGTGTTGATGCAAAACAAGCACAAGAACTAAGGACTATGGCTAGTTTATGGGAATCTCAATCTTTTCATAATTATACTAAAAATGAAATAAGCTCTATAAACTCAGCTATGGATAGACTTGCAAGAATAGGAGCCTCTGTTGCTGATAACGGAGGTAAAATTCCTATGATTGATGGCGTTCCTAGAATGCCTGCAATAGAAAAAGCATATGATAGAACCAATCTTACTAATATTAATTTAGGAATACATGCTTTACAAGATTTAGGTGATAGAGGATATACAATTAACGGAACTAAAGGAAATGCTTTATTCAAAGACTATATGAATGCTATGAATAAGCTAACTAATGATAAAAATGAAATAGTTTTAGGCCATAACCAAACTGTATTTGACTATGCAATGCTTGAAGAGGTAAGCAAAAGAGGAAAAATTAAATACGATATTGGAGACAATTCTATAGATGTATTAAAACTAATAAAAGACTATCAATTAAATTCTTTAAACTTTTATGGTAGTAATAAAAATGGCCTAGCAAAAGGTTATAGTAAGCAAGAAAATATAACTACAGCTTTTAGTTATGAACCTAAAGCTTTAAAAGGTATGGCACATACATCTGATTTCGACTCTTCTATTGTTCCTTATATGTTAACTACACCATTAGCTAACGGAGAAACTATGATAGAATCTTTTGAAAAAGCTGGTAATGAAATGTATTCAAGATTAGCTACTATAACACCAGGATCAAAAGATGTTTTTAGAACAACTAACACTTTATTCTTTAGTGCTTTAAATGGAGATAAAGTATCTGACACTAATAACTTAATATTAGATCATGTATTATCTAAAGACAATACAGGAAAATACACCATAAATGAAAGAAGAAGAGCCACTTTCAAAAACAATAGCAATTACAAATTTGAAAATTTTAAAACAATAAATAAAAGTAGCTTTAAAGATTTTCTTACAAATGAACAAATTAAATCATTACCTGATGATGTTGAAAATTTATACGTTGGAGAATTTAGACAAAGAGGTAATGGTAGAGATGGAGATATAATTCGTGTAATAAGAAGTAATAAAAATGCTTTTGAAGATATATTCTCAAACAATTTAGAGAAGATAGACCTTACATATACTGAATTAAAAAAAGAATCTATCAGAGATACAGAAGAACAAGCTAGAAATACTTTTTCAGGAATTGGAAGTTCAGAATATTATAGACATAAAAAAGGATTAAATATATTAAAAGCTTATGATAATGCTAGTGAAGAGTTTCTTAAAAATGGAGAAAGACTAACTAAAGCTAAAATAGAAGCTACAGTAAATAAAGGATATTACCAATTTAAAAATAATAAAAAATTAACAGCACAAGAATTATTTCCACAATTCTATACAAATAAAGGACAGCTTAATAGTGAATTATTAGATACAGAATTAGCGGCTCACCAATATGTAAAAAGCATAGCTAAAACCTCTTCAATAATATCTGATGTAATAGATAGTATTCCATTAGATGGTATGGCTAATAAAGAAATCTTTAAAGCTCAGTTATTTAAAAATACAATGTCTAAAGCAGATAATTTACTTGAAGAGGCTGGAATGCCTGTAGTAAGAGAAAGCTCAACTAAATCAACTCTTCAAAAAGCTAGTATGGTTTCTGTAGAAGTAGATGGAAAAACTAGATATATTGATACTAGATCAGAAAATAAAATTAAATCTAGTATTAGAAGTATAATATATCAAGATAATCATAATGTAAAAAATGAAAACACTAGGGCTGGTTCAAATAAATCTATCGTAAGAAATATAATGGATCAGTTAAAAGATAAAGGAGTTATTTCCTCTTCAACTGAAGAAAAGGTAGAAAAATCATTCCAAGACCATTTTAATGTAGATTTAATAGCTAAAGATGTTTTTAAAAGTATGAAAGACAATACAAATCTATTAAGTGATGTTATTAAACAAGACCCTGTACTTGGAAAGAGAAAAATAGAAAAAAGAATAGAAGAACTGAAAGAAGAAAAGAAAAGTTTATATGAAATAAAAAAGACAATAAACAGTTACGGTTATAATGCAGATGGAGAAACCAACGAAAGCAAAGCTCTTGAGAATATAGAAAAAGATAGGAAGAAAGCAACTGAAGAAATAGTAAAATTAGAAAAAGCTAAAACAGAGATTGAAAAAAATATTACTGACCCTTATATAACTAATGAAAACTTTAAAAATATATTAAATAAAATTGATGAACTTGAAAAACAAAAAAAAGAGAAATCAGCTTTACTTAAAAAATATGGCCCTTTAGTTAATAAAAATTCAAATAAATTAAATGATATTCTTAAAGATAAAAAAGGGTTAGGAGATAAAATAGGACATTATAAAGATGTTTTAATAGAAGGTTTTAAAAAGAAAGCAGAATTAGAAAATAAAGTATCTAGTCTTGCAAAGAAAAAAGACCACATTCAAAAAGAAATCAGAAGAGTAAATAGAAGAATAGGAAAAACAAAAAATAAAGATAAAGAAAAAAGCCTTAAACTTAACCAACACCCTTTATTTGAAGAATTAGATAATGTAAATCTAGAGTTAAGAAACACTAAAAAAGAACTTAAAGAAAATAAACAAATAAATTTTAAAAATATACAAGAAAGTAAAAAAGCAAGATTATTAAATAAAAACATAAATAATAAAGCAGAACCTTTTAGAAAAGAAAAACAAGATGCATTAGATATACAAGCTAAATTAAGAGATGAAATAATAGGTATAGATTCAGAAATTAATAATTGGAAGAACGGAATAAATGATTTAAAAAACATTAACAGTATAAATAAAGATATTAAAATGAATAATTCCATTATACTTAGAAATGCAAAGTTTAAAGAAAATTTGCCTGGAACTAATAATAAAATTTCAGAAATAAATGAAGAAATAAAATTAAATTTTAAAAGGATTGGACAAGTAAATTGGTTTACTAATGTTGGTAGCCATGATATGGAAACTTTAAATGTAACTAAGCCTGTTAAAGCTGGTGATTTATCCTATGATAAAGCTATAGAAAAATTAGGTATATCACAAAAAGAAATAAAAGACCTTGTATATTCAGCTTTAGGGGACACTCCAATAAACTATAATGGTATTAATAGAGACACTCAAAAAGGAATTTCTAGTTCAGCTAATGCAATACATAGTAAATTAGTATCTGACTTAGGTTGGAGCGATAGCGAGGCTGGCAAATTAATAAATACATTATTTTCAGAAGAAGGAAATAAGATAAAAGGTTTAGAAACATTAAAAGATAAAGATAAAAAATTAGATTTAGCTTATAGTATAGTATCAAAATATGATGAAAAAACTAAATCAGAAAGAAACTATTTAGTATTTACTAGGAAAAAGAACTTAGCCTCAATGAATGCTTTAAATAATTCAGAAAAAGAATTTGGTGCCAATATGGTATATTTTGAATTACCAAAGAAGATAACTAAAAATGGAGTAGAATATATTAAAAGAGGCGGCTCTATAAAGTTAAATACATCAAAATTAGAAAGTTATTACAACACCTATAATAACAAATTTGTAATTAATCAAAGAAACGTTATAGAAAGAATGATAGGAACGTTAAAAACTAATGTTGTTTCTAACAACATATATGATGCTATAGACAACGGAGAAGGACAAGGTTACTCTAAATTAATAAATAATATTAGTTTTAAAGCAATGAAAGAAGCACCTGGACATACTGGAACTACAATGGTTGAAACTACAGTTAATGATGCTTTTGGACATGCAATTAAACAAGTAGTAGAAAAATTAACTCCAAATGCGGGAGACCTTTCTTCAATGCATACTGTAGATATTAGTGAACTTATAAACTTTGCTCCATATCTATATCAAAGTGATAAAACCTTTAAAGAGATGATGGACACTTCCATTGAAAAATTAAAAAATGGTAAAAATGCTTTAGAATATTTTAATACTTGGATAAGTGAAATTAAATCAGGAAATGGATTAAGAAAATTAGATGATGTAGAAGCCCCTGTAAAAGAGTTATTTATAAATAACTTTAAAGGTGGAGCAGAAATCTACAAAATGATAAGAAATAATACAGACATTATGGCCATGTTTACTGATGATAAAAGTTTCGATATGGATATGTTTTTAAAGAACGTTGAATTAAATGGTTCTCAAAATATATCAGAACCTAAAGTATCAGAATTTAAAATGACATTTAAACCTTTAAATAAAATATATGGTAGTGGAGAATATGTAAGTAATAACAGACCTCTTACTAATCAAGCTGCTCGTTATCAGCATATTAATCTAGATAAATTTTCAGAAAAAGAAATAAAGCAATTTAAAGAACATGGAATTTCTTTAGGTAGATCAATAAACAGCATAGGTTCAAAAGAACTTTTACAAGATGATGCAGATAACTTTTTAGCAGAAGGATTAACAATCAATTTTAAATCTATAGGTAATGTGGAAAATATTAAACTACAAAAAAACTTTGTTAAAAACATAAATGAAAATGAACAAATAAAAGAAGTTTTCTATAAAAAAGTATCTAAAACAGTAAAAAGTTTAGATGTAGATATGAATAGAGAAGAATTATTAAAAATAGCTGATAAACTTTTAAAAAGTAGTTGGGCTAATGATGAAATAACTAATACATATATGCAAAGAACAGTTTTAAGCCCTCTTCTTACTAAAATGCTACAAGCTGAAACATATCATAACTTCAAAAAAGATCGTTTAGAAACTGTTTCTAAATCAATAGGTGATACAGTTAAACTAGGAGATATAATAGGATTTGATGCTGAAGGAAATGAAATAACATATTCACATCAAAGAGAAGGTATTATAGTAGGCGATAGTGGTGATAAATTCATAATAAAAGAAACAGATAAAGCAGTAAATAATATCAAAGTAAACTTAGGTGTTACAGAAAAAGGCATAGCACATATGCAAGTATTTGAAAATGAAAAAGAACTTGCTGTAGCTCAAGGTATTTGGGAGGCTAGGTTTGGTAAAGCATCAGCTATAGGTCAATATGAACTTAAAAAGCACTATGCTACAACATACGCTTTAAGTGATGTTCAAACTATTGCAGATATGACACTTAGAAAAGGAAATGAAAAATATCAAAAAGAATTTATGGAACATTTAAAAGGTGTTACTGATAATGGAAATGTAGAGTTATTTACTAAATATAAAGGTAAAAAAGCAGAGTACTCTATGTACCTTTATGAAAATAGTTCAGACCCAAATAAAAATATTTTTAAAGCATATCAAGATATTATAGATACTTATAAAGAGAAAGCTAAAGACCCTAATGCAGATAGTTTTTATAAAGAAATAGTAAAGCAAATGGAAGAAAATAATAAAGAAAAAGATGTAAATACTGTAGCTTTTAATGTAATGCAATTCAATAGAATCTATGGAAACCAAGTTGATGAAAATGTTAGTATTGATGAATTAGCTGATAAATATGGAGCTAAAGATAATGCTAGAGATAGTTATCACTTTGGAAGAAAAATAATAAGAGCACCTGAATCTGAAAAGTATTTTGTTACAACTGATGCTAATGGAAATAGAAAATATATTGGAGAAAATATTACTAATTTCTTAGAAAAACAATATGTAGGCACTAAAGAATATGTTAAAGCAGCACACAATTTAAACAACATAGATATGGCTTTAGGACTTCGTTCAGGAGCAATAAAAGAAAGTGCATTCAATGGAAAACTACATACTGTAGATTTAAGTAATATAATACTTCCTAAAACTGGAGTAGATGCAGATTATTTAAAAGATACTATATTTGCTAAAAGTGATGCTAATGTAATAAAAATAAATATTGGTAATTCTAACATTCTATTAGAAGATGTTATGAATTATACAAAAAATATGAATGGTGATAGATTTTATAAAAAAGTTGATTCTATTTATATTCCTGTTCAAAAGAATAACTTCACAAAAGACGGAACTTTCGTTCCTACAAAAACTCAAAAGAATATAGCCGATCTTATCGACTCTTTACAAAAGACAGCTCAATATGATTCAGATAATACAACTGGATATAAAATTAAAGCTCAAAATTTTTACAATGAATTAGTAAGAAGTGCTGAATTTGAATATACAAATAAAGATGGTATGCTACATCAATATATACAATCAGGAAGAAAAAATTATTCAGGTACAGACTTAGTTACAAAAATTTATTCAAGTGAAAGATATTTAAAAGGTTCTAAGTACATAGATGAAAACCATGCATTTAATCATACTTTCCAAACTATGATAAATGGAAAAGAAGATACTGCTTATATGGATATAGTTTATACATCTGAAGATTCTATAAAGAAAAAAGCAGGAAAAAATGTATTTAGAGATATAGGTCAGCAATTAGTAGAGGAAAATAATTTTGATGATAACAATAACTTTATAGAACATTTAAAAAGTAAAAATATATTAAATGAAGAGGGAAAATTATTACATGCTGATAATGATGCCTTTGAATTAATAGGTAAAGAATATGCAAAAACAGAGGGACTTCAAGGATTTACAAAAAGATATCCTACATTCTCAGGGGATTCTAAAATAGCTTTAAAAATTAGATTAGATGAAGGTGCTAGAGGAAACACAATGAGTACCTTTGGATATACAATCATGAAACTTAAAGGAGACGTTGATGGTGACTCTGTTGCTGATATGTTATTTCTTGATAAAGATTTAAATGGAAGAACTAGAATATTTAATAAAAGTAATAAATTAAGAAAAGATCATACAAGTTTAATTACTGGAGAGGCTATAGAAAACGGAGCTTATTGGGTTGGTCAAGATATAAAAGAATATAAGAAAATAGAAGGTCAACAATTAAATAAAGATATTGATATTATAAAAGATACTATGGAAAATGGTAATGCTGAAAATGGTAACTTCTTAAATCCTAAAGCTATTTATGCAGAAACTAAAGCTAAATTCGATAAGGCTGCAATAGGCCCTATCTCAAACACAAACTATTATTTAAATCAAATTGCGGATTATGCAGAAAGACAAGGAATTATAGATTCAAAGCAATTAAATGATGTAATGAAAATGACCAAGATTACAGAGCAAAAACCTATATCATCAAAATTCTTCATCAATGCATCTAATGCGGCGGGAGCTACATCTAGACAAGGTTTAGCATTTAGAAAAATAGTAAATGGCAATTTAGATGATGGATTTGATATGTTAATGACTTCTTTAAAAGATATGGGTCTTTTAGCAAATGAAAAAAGTCTTGTAGGTGATGAAGTAAATTTTGATTGGCTTAAAGAAAAAGACTATTTAAATCATGAATGGTTAAAAGCTGGAGATAATAATTTAACTGAAGAAAGTAAAGAGATTCTTAAAGGCACTGGTGCTTTAGTTCAAGCTTTATCTAACTCGGATGTTCAAATTCAATGGAAAAAATCAGGATTTATTGACCATTCAAATTCAAGAAATAATTCCAATGTAAGAGAAACTGTAGATGTTGTAAATGATATTATAAATAATAATATAGATGCTAATACATTTAGAACTAAAAATTTAGAAGAAAAAAGAGAAGATATAAATAGAGCTGTAGAGCATAAATCAAAAATAGCTCAGTCTATTAATAATAATAATATCTATTATGATTCTGATGGAGCATCCTATTCTGTATTAAATAGAATGCAAACAGGAAAAGACTCTATTAAATTCACTATGAAAAACTTAGATAGTGGAGATATATTATCACTAAATGGTAAAGGCAGTCATTTCATAGAAGATACTAATAACTCTATACATAGTTTATTAACTGATAATTTAATGTTAGGCCATATAGATACAACAGGATTATCAGATAAAGAAAAAGAGTTTTTATCAAGTAGTGACTTTGCTAACGATTATAAATTCGCAGTTGGAAAATATCAAAAAAGCGTTTTAAGTGACATAGATAATGCAGAACATTATAGTAACGAATTAGATGCTTTAAACCAAAGAATAATAGAACTTGGAAGAGAGGCTGGAAAGAATAAGAAACAACAAGTTAAAGATGAAGTTACTAACACTTATAAAAGAATAGAAAAATTAAATAGTGTATTTACTAATAGAGATTTATTAGAAGATGATGATTTATTAGAAGAGATGAAAAGTTTTAGAACACAAAAAGGAAGTGTTACTAGCTATTCTAATACACATAAAAGATCATCTAATGCTAATCAAAGTACAAGAGATTATAGTCACTTAGAAAATTTAAAAGCTAATCATGTAGATTCATATATTAATGATTTCCATGGAATGATTGACCAAGTACTTAACGATAATGAAAATTTAAATACTTCAGAATATAGAAAAGAAACAGTACAAAGATTTTATGATGAAAGCAATGCTTTAAAAATAGCTAGCAAAAATGCTCTTCAAAATGGAGATATCTCTAGACAACATTTAGAAGAATATATAAATGATAAAAATAGTTATAAAGATTATGCTAAATGGAACACAGATTGGGATGAAGTGTTATCTAATACTAAAGGTGTAAAATCAACTATTAATAATTTAAATGAATTAGGTCAAGGAAAAATATCTTCAGGTAATTATGCAGGATTTAGTTATTCAGAGCTTTCAAAAGAGCAAAGGGCTGAAACTTTAGAAAACTTAGAAGCATTAAAATCTAATAGTAAAGAAAATAAAAATGCTTTCAATATGCTAAGAGATAATATAGAATCTCTTAAAAACTATGATAGATATGTAGGGTATGTAGACGATTTAAATAATAACTCTGAGGTAGCAAATGTTATAAAAGATATTAATAATAGCCCTCTTCCTAAAAATTATTCTTCGGAAATGGAAAAAACATTAGATGGAAATCTAGCTGAAAAGCAAATGAAAGAAATAAATAAAGCAATAATAGAAGAGGCTAATAAAATTAAAAATGGGGAATATACAGAAAGAACTATAACTCATGAAACCAAAGAAATGATAGATAATAGTTTTCATATGAATCAAAATAAGGTTCTTGCTATAGGAGCAGGAATTATGGCAACAACTGCTCTTTTAGGAGCAGCTAGTGGAGTAGCAGGGAAATTAAATCCTAATGCAACACCATCAGCTACACACAATGAAAATAATCAAGATTTCCAATCTAAAAAACTTTCTCCTATAAGTCCAGTAGCACCTAGAAATATTTATATGCAAGATGCACAAAAAGGATATAGAATACATGCTAAATCCAAATATGGAGAAGCAAACGATTTAGAAATATCAAGAGCTTTAAGTGTAGCTCATTCAGATAAAATTGGAAAAGTTAATATACATGTTCAAAATGGCTATAATACTGATGATAATTGGTTTAACTCCGCAATGTCTAATGAGTTATCGTAATTTGAAAGGAAGGTGTTAAGTTGCCTGATAAAAAGGATAAAAAAGATATAGAATTTGATAAACAAGAAGATTTAACAGTAGCTAATAAGGGTGTCAATGACACCCCTACTATAAAAGTAGATGATGCAGATTATTTAAAATATATAGACAGTCTTAGTGGATTACCAAAAGATAGATGTTATCCACCTATTAGCTTTAATTATAGATATTTAAAAGAAAACAAAGACTCTAAAGAAGTTTATGACCATAGAGAAGTTTTTAATAAATATCATTTAAGGATTGGTGATTGCTGTTTTGTAATTCCACCGGAAAGCTTTTCTATAAATGATATATCTAATACTATAAGAGTTCCTGGTATTAGAAAAATGTCAAGTTTAAAAAAGAAAAGTGCTTATAGTTACAAAGACATAGCATTCACTTTATTTTTTAATGGAGACAATCAGATAAATGGATTTCCAGTAGATAGCCCTTTTAATGGTATTCCTTATTATGTGGATGGTCTAAGACCATTCTTAGCTCAATGTAAATTAAGTCCTATAATGCCAGTAGAGAATGATTTATTAAATAATATATTAGGAATATATGCTATAGCTATTCAAAGTATAAATGTTAGTACTGTACCAGGCTTTCCAAAGCTTTTAAAGGTAGATGTATCTGCTGTAGAATGTAATACTTCTATATACACTCAAGCTCCTAATTTTGAATTTACAAATCATATAGAATGGGATTTATATAAATATAATTACCAAAGACTTATGTGTGAAACTAACATATTAGATATAGGCTCACCTATTCCTAAAGAGTGTATAATGCAGCCAGTTAAAAATTTTTCAGAAAACCAAACTTTAGAATTACAAATTTTAAATGATGATTTTGTTAAATACAATAAAGAAAATAAAGATATTTATTTAAGTATGAATAATATGTCTTATGATACTTTAGTAGATAATAAGAATAATAGTTTTATTGTAAATAATATATCATTTGGATATTCCAATATATTAACTCAAATACAATTAAGTAATCATACAAAGCCAGCTATACAGTATATAGGTGGAAATGATACTACAATAAATATACAAATAACTACTCAAGAAGAGGAAACAGCTTTAGTCTTTTCCACAATAGAAGAAAGATTAAAAGGATTAACTATGTCGCTTAGAGAATCTAGTGGAACTGGTTTCTTAAAAATAAAAAATCCTTTTATTAATATGATAGGAACAAATTATTTGCTAGTAGATGATATAAAATTAGATACTGTACCTAATTTCCCTGGTCTATATTCTATTAGTATATCTTGCTTAAGTTATGATACAACTTCTCTTACAACAGAAGAAATAAAAGGCTTATCTCCATTTAAAGGTGATAAAAAAGGAACTAAAGCTGATTGCATATCCCAAGATACTCTAGGCCTTTTAAATAAGATACGCCAAGATTTAGTAGTTGAAGAAAAGATATGTGATAGTGCTAATTTATATCCTGACCTTTTACTTCCAAGATATAACGAATTAGATAAAGCTATCAAATTTATTAATGAATATAGAAACAAAATATGTTTAGAACCTCTTCCTTATAAAAAATTTCCAAGAAGTGAAATAGTTAATGAAAAACATACACTTGAAGTAAAAGGAAATTATTATGCTGACCCTGACTATTATTTTGTATATCCTTACCAAAGATTTGAAGAATCTGAGATTAAATTAGATGGTATAGTAACAGGAAAAGACTTTAAAAATGAAACAGTTGACCATACTTATCAATCTAAAATTCCTGACGAAAAAAGGATTAAAGACGCTCAAAGTTCAGGTTCAGCTTCAGGAACAACAAGTACATTAAACGTTTCTTCAGGAAATCAAGCAACAAGTTGTGATGCACTAAAAATTAATGTAAAAGGACAAGCAAAAATATTTTTAGATACTATGTTATCACAAGTAGGAAATGGATATTTATTAGGTTCTTACGGACAAGTAATGAGTGATGAAATGATAAGTAGAGTTGCCGACCCAAATGCAACCATTAATAGAAAATGGATGGGAAAAGTATGTTTTGATTGTTCAGGACTTGTAGCGTTTGCTCTTAAAAAAGCTGGAATGTGGGAAGGTTCTCCTAGAGTTTATCATTTACAAATAGTAAATAAATTTAAAAGTGTAGGAAAAGAACCTACATTGCCAGGAGATATAGTATATAATGGCCATCACATAGCTGCTTATTTAGGTGGTGGAAAGATAGTAGAGGCAGCTAAATCAGAAGTAGGCATAAGAATATCTGATTATAAATATGGAAGATTTACTGGTGTTGTAAGACCTAATTGGAGTGAAGATACTACAACACAAGAACAGCCTTCAAGTACAAACGAAAGCACTAATGGAAATATAACTTTAGGAAAATTCGGTAATCCTAAATATGATAAATATGACGATATTATAATGAAGAAATGTCAGCAATACGGATTAGACCCCAACTGGATAAAAGCTATGATAATGCAAGAGTCAACATTTCAAGCTAATCAAGTTACATCTAGTTATGGCCCTGATGGCCCTTGTGATGCTACAGGACTTTTACAAGTTTCTCAGCCTCCATGTAAAGAATTACATGAAACTTTTAGTATAGAAAAATTAAAAAATCCTGAAACGAATTTAGATATAGGATGTAGATATATTAAAAAATATTGTTTAGATGAATTTGGTGGAGATTATTTAAAAGGTATTCCAGCCTATAACTGTGGCCCTGGTAGATATCATCAATTTTTAAGAGGAAGAGAACTTCCTCCAGAAACTACAGAATATATTGAAAAAATAAGTAAATATCGTGAACAACTATTACATGGTGGAGGTAAAGGTGGTTCTTTTCTTGGCGGACTTTTATCAGGAATTGGTACATCTTTAGCCGTTGCTCTTAATTTAACAACACTATTAGGAATGTATACTCAAACAATTAAAGTACAAAAGAAACATGGTTTTAGAGAAGTAAAATTTAGTGGAACATTTGGTACTTCTGAGCTTGTAGTGTCTCCTTTAAACGGATTAATAGCAGATGAAATAAAAGTAGAAAAAGACACTATAGCTACAGATGATAGAAGTGCGGAGCAAGAAGCAATTAAAAAAACTCATGGAGCTCACGCTAGGTTAGAACAATTTAAAAGAACCGCAAATATGACAACTGCCGAAGAACATAAAGTTAGAAAGAAAAAAGTAAAAACACTAGAAGAAGAACATAAGGGAGTAGAAGAAGGAAATTTTAAAGACTTTGTAAAGTTAGTTAAAAATACTTTAGAAGAAGATAATAATACATATTTAAATACTATGACTGTAGATGATACTAAATACAATAAGCGTGGCACAATGCTTAAAGCTTTCCCTACTTATTGTCTTGTAATAAGTTCAGATGATTCCTCTTGGTTTGATAGTAGAAAGCTTTGGAATAACTATTATCCATATAAATCAGTTACAAGTATTAGCGTATTCCACGAAAAGGAACAACCAGTAGGAACAGCTAAAATAAGTGTTACTAATCTAAGTCACAATTTAACTAGATACCCTAATATAAAAGAACATAAAAATATAGCAGAAGATAAAGAATATGGTGCATTTAACCATTGGTTTTATAAAAATTTTGGTTTTGTGCTAGGTACAGCTAAGGTAACAGATGAAGTTATAGACGCTAAAAATCATTTATTAAAAGAGATGAAATTAGAACCTGGGGCTAGAGTACATATTAGAATGGGTTACGGCTCTAATCCTGACTCTCTAAATACAGTATTTAATGGTACTGTAGCAGAAGTAACAGTAGGTGAAGAATTACAAATAGTAGCTCAAAGTGATGGAGCAGAACTTGTGAATAATGTTGTTTCAGCTAAAAAAGATAGTGGAAATGGATTATTTAAAATAGGAGCAGAAGCCTCTAATATGGCGGCAGCTTTACTAACAGATAGATGCAGTCTTAAAAATATATTAAATAAAAATTGGGGAGAAAATTCAGATTATCATATTGAACATTTTGGATTATATTTAGGAAACCATTTATCTGAATCTAAAGAATATGACCTTTGTAAAAATGTATATATGGGGAAATTTGATAAAGAATTATTCTGTCAATCAGGAGATAAAAATCCAATAGATAATGAGAAAAATATCTATATGTTTTTATATAATAAGACTCCTTGGGACATTCTCCAAACAGCAGTAAACTGTCTTCCTGAATTTGTGTGTCAACCAGTATACCATCAATTTGAAACAAGGTTATTTATGGGACTTCCAACTTGGGGTTATAAATACAGATATGATTTAGAAAAAGATGGTACAGTTCTCGAAAAACAAAAAACTTTCCAACAAGTACATATTGTAAATGAAGAGGATATATTAGATAACAAGCTTAAAACCACAAGCAAATTTCTACATACAAATGTTGTTCCTATGTACAGTTTAGGTGGAGACATGAGAGCCGCACCTACACTTTTTTCAGATAAATCTATACACTGGGGAAAACAGAAAACAATGGTGGTAGACACAATTCTTCAACAAGATTTCTTTGGCTGGGATGGCCTTTATGAATGGTTAGGACTTACTAAAGCTAAAGAAAATGCTATTTGTCTTGGCGTATCTACTTTGATAAATGAATATAACAAAATGTATTATGATGATGTTATAACTCTTGGAAAGCCTGGAATTAAGCCTTGTGATTATATATTTATACAAGATGGATATTCAGAACTTTATGGACTAGCTAATGTAAGAAGTGTTATTCATACATTTTCTCCTGAAAGCGGATTTATATCTACTATTCAGCCAGGGTGTATAGCTTATTCTAAAACACATGATTCAGGCTCAGGAAACGTATATAGAACTTGTTTAAACCTTTGCGATATAGTAAGTACCGTATTAGCTCATAGGAGAAGTAGTGTAAATATGGTAAATTCAATAGCTCCTGCTTTAAGTAAATCTACAGCATTAAAAGATAAAGAAAATATTGAAAAAATAAGAGAAGATATAATTAATTTAAAAGCTACAACTGATGAAAATTGGTCAAAGGAAGTGGCTGCTATTATAAAAAAATCATCTAGTGAAAAATATGTAACTGTAGAACAAAAAGAATTAATTGTAAAATTAGCATTAAGAAATCCTATAACATTTTTCCTTAATCCAGGGTTGCCATTTATGTCTCTTATATGTAGAACTCCTATACTCTCAGATATAATTGACTTCTTTAAATATTCAAACTGTATAGGATTAAGACCATTAATTAGAAAATATGGGCCTTTCGTATCAGGAACTAAAGGATCTGAAAAATTAATAGATGGATTCAATGGAACTCCTAATGATACTGATACAGAAAGTGAAAATGCATCCAATAATAATTAAGGAAGGTGATTAATTGAGCGTAAAAGAACTTATAAAACGTAATGTCGTAGCTCCTGCTCTATCTCAAAAATTTACATCAGCTATGGGAGAAGTATTATCTATAGATTATAAAAGAAATACTGCAACTGTAGAAGTTAATAATCAGTTTGGAGAAGGAACATTTGTTATAGAAAAAGCACATATAAGCTTAATTGGCAATGGAATACATTTAAAAGGTATAAGAGTTGGAGATTATGTAATGGTAGATTTTACTGGAGGGATGCTTAATAATGCTAAAATCTCAAGTGTTTTATACCATTGTTATGACAATGTTAAAGAAGAAGAAAATCATTTTATACAAAGTTTTAGATTTGATACTAAAGAAAAATTTTTAGATATTATTAAAACTAGAAGAAATCTTTTATTTGATGGAAATGAAATAGAATTAAATGATATAGATTCACCTAACTTTGAAGATGAATATTTAGAATGTAGAAACAAAATAGGCTCTTATGGCTATGATGAAATAGGGATAACACACCCTATTTCAAAAGCCACTATTAAATTTGAAGAAGATGGAACTATAATGCTTTCAAATTCCAATACTAACACTATTACATTAAAACCTAATGGAGAAATATTAATTAACTCTAAAGAGATTAATATAACCTCTAACGGAAATGTTAATATTGATACTCCAAAGGATATTAATTTAAATTGTGCTAATTTCAATGTTAATGAAAAAAGCTAAAGAGTAGGTGAATAAAATGGACTTTAATATAGACAATCAAGGCGAAATAAAAATAGGAAATGAAGTTTTAACTTTAAAACAAGATTATACTAAACAACTCGCTAGAAGTAGAATAATATCAGTTAAAGAAGATTGGTATTATGACAACGTAGGTGCAAATATTGAAGAAATGTTTGGTTCATTTATGACTAAGGAAACTGAACAACAATTAAAAGATAGAATAATATCAGCTTTAACTTTTGATGGTTTATTTGATTCAAGAAACTTATATGTAGAAACACACCTTGATTATGAAACACTATCAGCAAAAGCTGATATATATTTTAGAAACCAAAGAACAAATGAAAGTGATGTTATGACAATAAACTTAGATTTGTTTAATGGATTACTAGAAGAATAGGTGATTATATGGAAAATAAGATATTAGATAAAACAAGATATTTTATAAAAAATGAAGAGGAACTTCATAATGATATTCAGAGTAAATTAAAACAAGAAGGTTTTAAAACAGATAAGGGTTCCATTGTAAACCTTTTTTCAAATATAATAATAAGCTCTATATCCGAAACTTATAAAAATCTACAGAATTTACATCTATCTCATTTTATAACAACAGCTAAAGGAGAATATCTTGATAACATAGGTCTTAGAAAAAGTATCATAAGATACGAAAATGAAACTGACGAAAATTTAAGATATAGGATAGTAAATGCTGATAAATATAATGCTAGTTGTAATTTTGCATCTATAAAACAAGAAATTTTAAATAACTATAAAGAAGTTTATGATGTTAAAAAAATAGACTACACTCAAGGAGCAGGCAGTTGTACCATATATATTTATTCTAATATAGAAAATGACAAACTATTAGATTCTATTAAAAATAATGTTAGCTATAAACTTCCAAGTGGGGTCATAACTAGAATAGAATTTCCTATTAAAATTCACTTAGGCTTTACTATAAAGGCTAATACAACAACAAAAACAGATTCAGAACATATAGACATAAGAAGAAATATTTTAAAATCTTTAGAAAAGACATTAGCTAATCTTAAACCTAATGAACAGTTTAATTGCTATGATATTATCAATATTATTAATTCAAGTGATTCTAATATAAATTCCTCTTCAATAATTGATTTTACTGTAGATGGAGTACATATGAAATTTTCTCAAATAAGTTGCCCTGAAAATAAAAAATTAATTTTATCAAATAGTACTGAAATAATTTTTTAGGAGGGGTAATATGGATATAAATAGATTTAAAGAAAAAACATTAAGTCTTATTAGAAAATTACCATACTGGTTTAGTGCTAAACATTATAATAATACAAGCTCTAGTACGGCTAGATTTTTAAACTCATTTGGAGAGTCTTTACAAGACTTAGAGGATTGCATAAACTTTGCTTTTAAAATGTGTGAACTAGATGAATTTGACAATAATGATTATGTAATTAAAAAGATAGAGATTGAAAAACCAAACTCTATCTTAATTAATAATGTGTTATGGAGTAAAATGGATTGTGAGTACTATTTTGTAAAAGAATGTCCATATTCTTCTAACTATTATTATGATACAAAACATAATATTTTATACATATCAGGAATAAAAAATAATGATATTGTAGTTATTGATAAAATTGATAGAACAAAAGATTTAGTAGACCATTATATTTGGGATGCAAATATATTAGATGAATACGGATTGCTTTTAAACATGCCAAGACTTCCTAAAGAAAATAACAAAAGATACAAGGAAAGACTTATAGAATATTCTAAAACTCTTGCTAATTCTAGCACATTTGGCTTATCTAGTTTTCTAGGGCATAGAGCAAATCTTTACAAAATAATTGAATGGAATGATGGTGGAGTTGATATACAAATAAATGAACCTACCATTATTAATACTAATATTTTTGTTGATGATAAAGCTTTTTCCTCTGTAAATAAAATTTCAGATTATAAGATTATTTTATATGGAAATAAAGATTATAAAGGAAAAGCTAGAAAAATAAAATATTACTATGGGTTTGATATATACAATTTAAATGATATAAACAAGCACAATATATACAATGATTTTTATAATACTAATAATACTCCAACAAATGAACTAAAAGTATTATTTAACAAAATATCTAAAGCTTGCCCTATTATGTGGGGAATGTGTAGATGGGGCGAGAAGTATTGGCTTGATGAAAACAATGAGAATTATATTTATATAAAAACTACTTTTGATCCTGATATATCAAAACTAAAAAATAAATAGCGTGTTGTTATAACACGCTTTTTCTATAGTGAAGTAATTATAATAAATTGGAGGACACTATGAATTATAAAACTCTATACTATACTATTGTACTCAGTATAAAAGCAAAAAATACTGATTATAATAAAACTTTCAAAAGAGAGAATGTTAAATTTGACTATGAAACAGATAAAACATTCGCAAAAAAACTATCAATTCTTGAACTATTTGATAAAGAAATAAAAGATTTTTGTGATAATTATCAAATAACTAAAGAAGATATAGAATTGAATTGTAAGGTTTATCAAACTATTAATTTGAATCCTTACATAATTATAAAATGTTTAAAGAATTACATATTATTTTACACATTAGATAACAAAACTTTTGAAGATAAAATAAAAATAAATCAATCACTTACAGAAAAATATATAACATTTGAAATAGCAAATCCTAATGATATATTGCAATATAAAATAAATATAAAAGATGGAGATACAACTTCCTCTTCATTTATGAAAGATAATAGATACTTTTATAAATACAAAACCAAGAAAATAAATATTGAAATTAAATCCTATTATGAAGATTTAGTAATAGATACTTTTTCAAAAGATATAAAAATTAATGATTTAGCAAAAGAAGTAAAAACAATAAAATATAAAAAAGAAGTAAATAACAAACATCATAATGATTTAGATTTATTCCAAACAGGGTTAGATAATAATCATAAAACTCCATATTTAACAGATAAAAATAATACAAATATATTTGATGTTAAAGCTATATTAAAAACCATAGAGGCTGAACCAACTCTAGTATATCCAAAGATTACAGCATCTTATAAAATCCATTGTTCTTACTGGTATCAAATAGATAAAGTATTTGGAGATTTTAATATATCAGCTACAGTAAAACAAAATGGTCATGCCAAAATAAAACTAGTAAAATATGCAACTAAACCATTTAAATGTGAATATGATTTAGTTTGTAATGTAACTCATTTTGACGAATATGGTCATGGTATAAGTAATTGGGCTACTAACTCTGTTAAAGTGCATAAAACATTTGAATATAACATGATGGATCATATGTATGTTGGTGATAGCAATAATGATGCCAACTTTGATGAAGGCACTTTAAAAATAACAGACCCTTCAGGTTCAGTATACGAACAATTAAAAGCTAAGGCTATACTAATGTTCGGTATAAAAGATAATAGATTTAAATTACATAGTTTTAAAATAGAAAATGTAAAAGCCTATAATGAAAAAGGTGAATCTTTAGGTACAGATGGTATGGCTTGTATTATGCCTACAATGGCTGGTAGTGATACAAATCTATCAAGTGTAGATACAAGTCAACCAGTAACATATATAATCCAACCTAAGTATATTTTTAGTGGATGTAAATATGTTGATACTATAGTTGATAGCAATGGTGTTAAATTAAATAGTATTGAAGGTGATTTCGATTTTGATATATATGACCAAGATGGTAATAAGTATGAAGGTAAAGACTTTAAAACTGCATCTATGGTTGTCGAAAAAGATGATTTTGTTCATTTAAATGCAACTGGCCCTCAAAGTCCAGTTACAGTTTCCTCTTCAAAAACTTATAACTATAATGGTTCATATTCTTTAGATGATGGAAATACTGCAACAACTATTGATCTTTGCGATTTATTAAAACTTAAACCCTCTAACTTTTCCAATGAATTTGAGGCTACAGTAACAATTAGTTGTACTGGCCCTGAAGTTTACCATAATGGGAAGAAGATAGGAACAGGACAAAGCAAAACTATTAATTTAAAAGGAACTTGCGAAAGTATTATATTTGGTGTTTGTGGTTCTGTACATAAAGTAGAAAGACAAGAGAAAATGATTCACCCAATAGACGGAGAATATAAAGCAGCAATAAACGGAAATGAGGCTACATACCTTACAGCACTTAAAGGAAAAGATGATTTTAATAGTAAAGAAGCACCTTTCATAATTCCAAGTTACGCTTACAATATTAAATACGATATTGAAGTTTATAACATAATTCCTGAAAATGCTAAAGATACTGTAAAAATAGAAACTATACCAACTACCAATAAAGATGAATATAGTATGATACTTAAAATGACTTCAGATTATATGGACACAGTAGATGTTGATGTTAAAAAATATATTGGAACTCAAAATCTTGGTGAGTATAGGCTTATGGATAATTACAGTAAGAGATATGATTTCAAGATTAAAAGACCTAGCAAAGAACATGAAAGATACTTCATTGAATATGTTTCAAATAATCCAAATATAATATTTAACTATAGAAAAATAATTTATATAAAACAAGATGTATATGATGATAATGTTATTTGTAGAGCTAGTAAGCACCCTGCTTGCAAATGGAATTTAATGATTGATCCTTGTTACTGTTACATAGGTGAAGATGAATATTTCTTATATGATAATTACATAGCAGCTAAAGTTGAAAATAATGATACTATAACTTTAAATAAAGTATTAAATACAACTACTCCAGTATGTATTATGAATAATGGTAGAACTCTTCAAAGAGTTATTTCAACTGAAGAGGATGGAATAACTATAAAAGAAAATGTAAAAGGTATGAATGGACTTTTCTATACTACTTACAACAATATAGCTATAGACAAAGTTATAAATAAAAATGGAGATGCTGTTCCATATATTGCTAAAAACCATTACTTTATTTGTGATGAAAATGAATGTACTGTATTTTATAAGGTTATAGATTCTTTTGATTATCAAACTAATAGTAATAATACTATAATTAAAATTTGTTCCATTAATAGTGGAGAAGTAGAAGTATTCTTGTATGAAAATAAAGAAGCTATTAATACTGGAATTTCTTTAAACCCTATACATTCTTCAATAAATAAAGGTTATATATTTATAACAGATAAAATAGAACCTATAGCAAGTCATGATGTTACGATAAACAGTATTGGTAATGTACATAATATAACTGTAAGATTATTTGATAAATATAAAAACCCAATAAGCAAAAGAGATGATGATATAAACTTAACATCTACTGATCCAAATACAGTATTAGAAAGCGTTTCAAAGATTGATGATAATGGAATATTCCAAGTAGTTATAAGAAGTGATAAAGGAATAGCTACAGAGGCTATTACTATATATGAAAAAGATAGAACTTATATTATCTTTTTAGGAAATGAGGTGATATTTTGATAGAGTATACCAAACCCCTTAATATAAAAGGAAAAATCAGAAAAGGCGAAACCTTGCCTAATGATGCTATTGAAATATGTAAATTCGATAACAATATAAATAAAGCTAGAAATGCTAATAAAATAACTTCTAGTTCAGAGAAAAATTTATCTCAAGCAAAGCTAGGAAAAAGTTTTAAGGTTTTAAAGGATAAAAAAGAGCCTAATGATAATTTATTTCCAAAAGAAACTGAATATAAAGATGCAACAGGATATGCGGGAGTAATTCCAAGACGTAGTGTAGAGTGGAAAAGAAGAGTAGCTCATAATAAAAAATATTATAAAATAGAAGAAACTAATGAATACTCTAGTTATTTAGATGTTCCAAGAACTATAGAAAAAGAGATAGATGGTCATATTGGAACTTTACATCTTACTAAACTTGAAGTAGTAAAAGTTAATGAAACTAAAGGAATTAAAGTACAGGGTAAAACTCATAAAACTGTTTCTGAAATATTACTTAATACTAAAAAGGAATTTCCAGCAGGTATTTTTTATGAGAAAGATGGATATAAAGGTACAATAGGTCAAAAAGAAATAATTAAAATGACTAATCAAAAAGATTTTACTACTACTACTCATGAAATTGTATCTGATACTGTAAATGGTTATTTTCCAAGTCAAATTGAAAGAGATGGAATAATCTATTATCCAACTGGAGAATATGTAGACAAAACAGTTGAATGTTGGGTAAAGCATTATGGAATATGTAGATATTGGGGAGGCGGCGGAGCTAAATCCAATAACTATTATGGCGATCCCGATTACCATTACAATGTAGATGGATGGACTGCTAAAGGACATTTTACAGATGCACATCCTGACCAATTACTTCACAGATGGAACCATTGGATAGCCAAAGCTTGTAAACATAATCCTGAAAAATATCCTGTGGATATAGGTGGATTTTGGGATAAAAGATATGGAGAATATAGTAACATTAAATGGACTTACGATATTGAAGAGGCTAAAAAATATGGTGGTCTTGATAGAGCCGATTGGGGAGGAATAGTTTGGGCCTCCGATTACTGGAAACATAGTAATGGAGCATGGCCTCCACCTGGTTATGAAAATGATTACTTAGGAAATTCTCATGTTAGCAAAATATCACAAGGTAATAATGGTTCTATAAACCATGAAGCTATACATTTATGTGTTAAAGACGGAGAACAAAGAACAAGTGCCGCAGGATTTTACAACTATGGTGGTTGGTACTGTAAACACTTTAGAGATGTTATTGCTTTTTATAAAGGTAAAACTACTAAAAAAGTTTCCCAAGCTAAATATAAAGGAGTTACTTTAAAATCCAATGGATGGGTTGGAGGTTGGAAAGCTGTTTATGTTGGAGATGTTTATAAAGATGTAGAGTCTACTAAAGATGTTGTAAATTCAAGAGTATTAAAAGCAACTTATGAAGGTATATTAACTGAAACTGTTATAACTTATGATGGAATGGCTTATTATGAAGGTATAGTTTATAAGAAAATATTTGTAGACCCAACTATTACACCTGATAATAATAAAACAGTTTTAGTGGTAGACAAAGATGGTTATTTAAGTTATGACGGCAAAAACAATAATATAAAATCATCAAGAATAAATATAACTAACATATCAAAAGATGGAACTCCATTAATGTATACTTGTAAATTAAAAAATAAATTATATTTACCAAACGGGCCAAAGACTCCAACAATACTAGATGCTAATTACATAGGTCTAAAATACGATAAAAATATAATTGATAATATAGTTTATCTAATAAAACTTACTCCTTCTGAAAAGAGTTATTATACTGTAGAAGTATTAACTGATAAACTTATAGGATGCACAGAAAATGTCCATGCTTTCTTTGCTACATATAATGATAAAATTGCAAATGAACAATTATCGGGGGAATACATATATAAACAAGGAATAGACTATAATGCTGATGATTTAAGCCCTAGTGATAATCATTATAAAATGGAGTTTAAATATAAGTTTGGAAATAGTTCTTTAAAACAAGATACTAGAAGAAAAATAAATTTCAAATATAAAGTAAAAACCATAGATGGAAAATATGAATCTAAAGTCTATGATGCAACTATAATAAATAAAGATTATGCACTAGAGTCTGAAAAGCTAGGTTTCTTAGGAGATAAAATGTGTATCTCTCCTGAACTTGCAGATAGCAGAATGACAGCTAAAGAAATGGTTGCTAGTAATAGTGGACTAGATATATCAAAGCTTAAAGATTATAAGTTTATAATAGAACTTATGCCTCCATATAACCATAATGTAGACCCTTATACTGATATTTTTGGAAATGGTTATATATACGCCTCAACATATGAAGAAACTGGATATGAAGTAAATAAGAACGGAATAAAAGAATATACAGGAAAAGAAAAAGATTTTTATTTAGCTACATCTATTGATGATATAATATATCATTCTTTTTATGTAGAGCTTGTAAATCAAGAAGGATTAAAAGTAGAAGAACCTTATAATAATAATGAGTTTGCTAACTGGTATCCTAGAATTAAGTATTTTCCATTTGAATTAGCTAGCAATAGAAATGATACTAATATAATAGCTTATTATAAAATAAAAGAATACAATAAGAAAAATCAGTATCATTTTAACTTAGGTTGCCCTTATAAAACTATTAGAGAAAAAGCATTAATATTAAATGAACATACTGCAAAGGTAAGTAGAAATAATGTATTGTTTGTATCTAATAAAGATAGAGAAATAAACAATGAATATTTTAAAATATATGAAAAAGAAACACATAAGAATTTTACTGTAATAGGATTTGATATAAAAACAAGTACAGTAATAACTAAGGAAATACTTCCAAAGAATAAAACTATTTTATGTGAATACGTTTATGCTGAAGATTCTTATGAATATAGTGGATATAAAATAAAAGATATTTTATATCATATAGATATGAATCCTAATGCTTACCATAATTATAGAAGATTAGATAATGGAAACTTAGATAATTCATATAATTTATTTAACAATACAGTTTATATTTTCTTAAAACCAACTAAGGTTATAAATATAACAACTAAAGAAACAATAGAAGATTTTACAAATGAAGAATATTCTTTATATCATAAATTCAATGATCCTGAACCAAAAGGAGTTTTTGATTTATTAATAGGAATAGTTTCTTTAACTCCAATGTCGTCTATGCTAAACACAACTATAGAAAATAGTAATATAGTTGGTGGCGGAATAAAGGAGAAATATATTGAAATTAATAAAGATAACCTAGATGGATTTTTCGATATAGACATATACAATGAAAAAGCTATTCAGAAAAACGGAACAATTATTATAAAAACTGATAATACAATATCCAATATAATGTCTGATGATGATATATTAAAAACTGTTTCAGAACATAAACCTATTGGAGTATTACCAATTATTCAACACTAGACTCAAAGGGAATAATAGAAAGGAAGAAAACCTTCTATTATTCTTTTTTTTATAAGGAGAAAACAATGGATTACAAATTAAAAGATATTAATGATGCTAATGATTTTAAAGATAAAATTCAAGGCTTAAAAGATGAAATGCAAAATAGATATGATAAATGCAGCAAACTATTAAAAAAAGCTAACAATTCCTCTAGCTCTTCTTTAGGAGTTATATCATCAACTGCTAAATTAGTTAATATAGCAACTAAAGCTAATAACAGTATTGTTGATAAAAAAGGAATAGTTGGAGTATCTTCTAAATCTATAGATTTTGTTCAAGACCATAACGATACTAAACCTTTAGGTAGATATGGAGATTTACTAAGTAATGATTGTAAGGCTTATTATGACACAAATGGAGTTGAATTAAATTCAGCTATAAATCAATCAGCTATATGTTATGGAAATGTTAAAAATGCTACTTGTGAAATAAGTCAGCAAGTAGGAGAAAATCTTATTAAAATAGATACAATGACTAATCCTAAAAATATTATAGATATGTCAAATTCCACATACTGGTCACAAGAAATAATAACAGAAGATAAATTTTTACCACAAAAAACTAAAGATAATTATGAAGTTAAAGATGGTGGTGCTTTTTGTGAAATAAGAGTAAAACTAGAATCTATTAGAAGAATTAATACTCTTAAATTTAAACCTTTATGCAAATATCCTCTTCAACTTTGTTATATTAAATATACTCAAACTGATAGCGATTTTGAACATAAAAAATGCTTACAAGGAAACTTTGATATACCTTATAAAAATGGGCCAATACATATATTCAATGATGGCATTTCAATTAATTTCGATACCATAGTATGTAAAAATATTTATATAGGATTTACTCAACTTCATTACGAAAATACTATACTTCCAGTTTCTAGTGTTAATATTAAACGTAATGAAATACCTGATATTAAAGATGTTAAGAAAAGTACTAAGATATTTTCAGGTTACAAATATGAATATAGCATAGTATCTGTAGATGCTCTTTATAGGGACTATGAAGGAATTGCAATATATGAAACAAAATCTATACCCTCAATAAGCACTATAAATAAGATTTATTTAGAAGAAGAAAGTATTCATCCAAAATTTATATCACAAAATAATGAGATATTTACAGATAATGAATATTATATAACAACTGTATCTGATCCAAATTTTAAAGATTGGAAACCATTATTACCTATTAATATTGATTTAATAGAATGTGAAAGGTTAATAGATTTAGGTGGAGTTTGCCATTTAAGATTTTTTGCAGAAGAGGTTATAAGTGTTAAATGTAATGGCAAGGTAATGAAAGAAAATGAATATACTCTTAAAAATGATGGAGTACATATTTATGGAATAGCTATAGGAAATAACAATCCTAACCTTATATATACTGTTTGTTATATTCCAATTCCTGAATCTAAATTTATAAATTTTAACAATGAACAAAAGAAACCTACATCTAACTCAGAAGTAATACATTGTGATGAAAGCAACTCTTATATGTTAAAAGCTTATCCTCATATGCCAATAGATAATAATATTGAGGTACAAGTATTAGATACCATTAAAAATAAAATCTATAGACAAAGAGATGGTAGAGTTACTAATACTACAGGAACAGAAGAGTTTGCATTTAATAAGAATAAGTTCCAATATTATATAGATCAAAATAGAATATTCTTTAACCAAAACATGGAACCAAGATATATTGTTAAAGTATCTTATTTAACTCTTTCTTCTCAATATAAAATTAAAATAATATTAAGAAGAAATACTAATAAATCTAGAGAAGTAACCCAACACATTAATAAAATTAATGTAATAACAGAAAATATATAGGAGGAAATATGTTAATTAATAAATTTAATGATAAAACAGAGTTTCTTTATGATGCTTTAAGAACAGAAATACTTAAATTAAAATCATTGAATGCATCTGAAGAGGAAAAACATTTTATATATAAAAACTTTATTGATAATTTATTAAGTGAAGAGTATAAACCTATTCAGTTTTACTTAACAAATAATGTTATATCTAAGAATGATATAGAAGTTTTCTTTCATGAGATATTAACTAATTTAGATAAAGTAGATATTAAGCTTAAAGAATTAGAATACTATTTAAACAAAATTGAAAACATTGAAAAATCAGTAATAACATCTTTACTTATAAAAATAAAAAACTTAGTTAATAAAATTAAATTTGATAATGTAGGTGGATATGATATCGTAGAAGATTTTAAAGATGTTACCTATGTAGATAGCAATTCTATTAGTTCTCAGCATGGCTTTTTAGAATTAAAATCAGATGAAATACTAGATATAAGTGCCTCTTCAATAACAGAAGTACTAGAAACAAATGGACTTCCTGGAGATACACATACAGCTATAATAAAGAACGGAAAGATTAGATTTAATGGAGAAGAAGATACTAAACTTAATCTTGAACATGTAACTGATGAAAATGGAATGTTTGAATATGAACTTATTACAATACCTAAAGAAGAATACGCTAAATCTAAAGGCTATGGCTTTTCTTATGATGAAGGAATACCTTATATAAGTAATGAAAAAACATTAAAGTTAAAACTAAAAATAACATTCAAAAGACCTATTAAAACTAATACTATAAGATTTAATGATTGTCAAAAATCAATTCCTTATATTATTAAATCAATTAAAATAAAAAATCAAAGTGGAAGTTTGCATACCATAACAAAAAATACTTCAAGCTCAACATTTAATGTATTTTGTTTTAAGACTGTAGATGTAAAGGAATTATACTTAGACTTAGAACAAGATGAAACAGATGATTGTTATATAGGCCATTATTATAATTCTGAAATAAAGCAAAGTGAATTTGGCTACTCAGAAGAATTTAAAGAAATAAAAATAGGTACTATAAATAATCTAGGAATTACAATAGACCCTGTAACTAAGCAGTTAAAGCACCCTAAAACAAATAAAGTTTATAATAGCTTTGATGAAAATAATATAAAGTCTAAACTTTATAATTTACCTTATCAAAGGGAGCTTATATCATGTAAAAGAGCAAGTATATCTTTAGGAAATGTAGTGCTTTCATCTAAAAAATATAATGATAGTGGATTCTGTATTTTAGAGTATAAAAGAAATAACCCTATAAAGAGTATTACTTTTGAGGCTAATGAATTTTTACCAAACACAGAATATGGAACTTTCCTAAATTACTACATATCTTTTGATAATGAAACATGGCATCAAGTAACTCCAATGCACAGAACCAATAAAGATAGTTTCCATACAATAATGATTAATTCTTTAATTACAACTGTTCCATATAATACAATGAGTATTTTCACAAATAGTAAAGAATATAAATTTTATTTAAAAGTTGAAATAGGTTCTTCCACTTGTGATGTAAGCCCAATGGCAAATCAACTTTGCTTTAAAATTTCTGAATGGGAGGATGAAGATTAATGTTTTATCAACAAGTATCATTAAACAAAAACAATAATGGATATGTAAATCTAGAAGTACCTAATATATCTAATGGCAAAATAATGGATAAATGTATATTAGATAATATAGCTAATGAGGCTACAACAGACTTTTTAGTTTTAAAGAATGGTATAAATGATTGTAAAAATACTATAAATAAAACTTTTACCAATATATCTAATGGAATTACTGATATTAAAAATAATGTAAAATACTTAGAATCTGTTTTAGAAATTAAAAATAGAAAGCAAACTAATACATTATTTGAAGAAACCTTTGCAAATGCTGTTAATATTGATATGTCGTCTAATGTAGATATAAACTTTTCATCTCATTATTTAACATTACCTAAAATAAGCAGCGTTAATATTCCTTTTAAAAATATCTATATTCCTAAAGTAAAAGAATATCCTTCATTAACTTTGCCATATGAAACTCAATGCGAAACTATAAATGTCGAAGTACCTAAAGGAACTGAAATAATATGTTCATATGATTTAGATAATTATATTAATAATATCAAAATAGAATTAAACTGCGAAACTCTAATAGATTATGAAATATATAAAATAGATAATGAAAAAGCTTATACTTTATTAGATAGTGGAAGTACTTACTCTACAATAGATTGCCATTTTAATAAAGCTTTAGTTAAAGATATAATTATTAAATTTAAAAGTAGAGATAAATCTGATACTAAAATACTTATAAATTATATAACAGCAAACTTTAATACTTATAGTGAAGTTGGAGAATTTAAATCAAGAATTATAGATATTTATAATTCCAAACCTGAACTAAACTTAAATATCCAAAGTAACAATAGAGAAAATATAAAAGCATATATAGGATTTTTAAATACTAAAAATGAAATAATTTGGAATAGTGCTGATAACCCTATAAGATTTAATTTAGAAAACAAAGTAAAAACTGCTATAGATAAGAGTAATCCTTTCTTTGGTACAAGCATTGGGACTAATAAATTATTAACTACAGTAAAAAAAGATATAATTCCCTCTTCAACTAAAGTATACTCAGGATTTAATATGTGGAGAAAAACCTTAATTGAAGATGCTTTTATGAATGAAGATTTAAGTAAAATAGACTATGGCCCAAAAGATATTAAGAATAGAGAATTTGTAGATATTGATGATAGTCAGCATCTTTTAAAAGCAGGACAATTAATAGTTTTTGAACAAACTATAATCTCAAATAAAAACATTGATATATCTATTCCTGTATTAACTTGTGTTGCACATGGAAAAGAAAATAGATGTGATATGTTTAGATATTCTGTTACTTTAAATGGAGAGAGATTAGATAGCTTTGCTAATATTGATGATTTCCTAGAGGCTAAACTTAGAAAAGGAAAAAATATAATTCAAATAATTATGAATTTAAAAATGAAAAATGATGAATCAGTTTATGAAGTTATGGTAACTAATCCTATAAACTTTAGAAAATATTCAGATATGATTTATTATAAAGAGCTTGAAGAGGCTACAGTTCCTAAAGTTACTAAAGATACAGTATTAGATTACTTTGCAGTTTCAGGAGATAAAATTATAATAAATAATGTCGACAAGGCTGTCGACAGATTTTTAGTTAAATATAGCACCCTTTTAAATACAGATATTCATTATAAAACTTATTTGGGATATAAGATGAAAGCTATAATTATGCTTAAATTATATGCACCAAACAATTATTCTAACATAGTTGTAAATAAAATTTCTATAAAAGACTAGGAGGAAAGCCATGGAATATTTAAACGAACTATATTCATTAGAACCTAAAATAGATACGGAATTAGGTCTTGCAATAATACATAATACTAATGATGTAACTGTTTATGAAGGAAACAGTGTAATTTCAGTATGCACTAAGACTTACACTTATGATATTTCAAAAACAGAATTTAAAATAATAAATATAGCATCTGATAAAAACAAAGTGTATTTATTATGTGAACATGAAGAGGATTTAAAATATAAAACCTTTGTTATGGTATTTAAAAATAAAAAAATAAACTTATTTGGAATTGACTCTAATAAAGCAAGTCATACTAATAATAAAAGCTTTAGTGCTATAGACGATATAGTATATTTAATAAATGATGAAAACTACTTTATTGCAATAAACACATTAAGCACAGATAATACATTAGATCATGATGTTTTATCATATCCAAGAGTTGGTAAGTATATAGCAAATATAAATTGTTATATCAAACTGGAAAATAACTCTTATTGCAATAAAATGATACACTATTCAAGCTGTATTTATGTGCCAGTATTAAATAGCAAGAAATATATTAAATACGATATAAACAATAATATAACTTCAGATGGAGAGTTTGATATAAACTTTGCTATAACTAAAATTGATAGTTTAGTACAATTAGGAGAAAAAAATAAGTATTCAGAAAGTGGAGCTGTAACATTATTTACAATAGATAATAAGTTAGTTCTTATGGATATGCTAGACCTTGTAGGAAATGTTATTAATATATTTGATTCTAATATTAGATTATTTCAAGATGATTTAAATGTTTTTATAACATGCAAAAATAATCTATACAAGGTAGATAAAAAATCTTTTTCTATTTCCAAAGTGTTTTTTAATAATGATATAGAAGATAAAATTATTTGTATTTTAAATAAAAACATAGGATTTTTCAAAGATAGTTACTTTGAGGAATTGTATAAAGTTGATGAAAAAGATACTTGCATAATAAATATAAATAGTATAGATGAAAATGGAGATTCTATACAAAATAGAAATCATCTAATAAAGCTAAATGAAACAGTAATATTAAAAGCTAATGATATAAAAGGATATACTGTCTTTGGTAAAAAAGAGATTACTTTAAATGCAACAGAAAAGTATTATACTGAAGAGTTTAGGTATGTACATAGTGTAGCTTTATATTATTTAAATGTAACTCACCAATGTTCTAACATAGAATTAGCTAGTTATAGCTTAACTGGTGTTAGTGGAGAAGAATATAATATTAAACCTTTAAATATACCAGGGTATCTTTACGAAAGCTCTATAAATAATAAAGGCGTATTTAATGAAAACATGAATACTGAGTGTACTATAAACTATATAGCTGATAGCAGCTTTACTACAGATAGTAATCATAAAGTATATGTATGTTGTAATTGTTATTGTAATGGAGCCCTAATAATGAAAAAATACATTCCAACAACAAAAGGAAAAAATGTATTAATTACTTCTCCTAATATACCTTGCTTTACTCCAAAGGAAAGCGAAACAATAATTCCAATAATTGATTACAATATTATAAATTTAAATTTAGAATATACAAAAACTGAGGATAATGTCTATACTGAATATATTTATAATGGTCATATTGTATATAAAACTGTATCACCAGTAAAAGACGATACAGCTTATTTAAATCCTGCTCCATATATAAATATAGATAAGTATGAAATAAAGCTATACGGGAGAGATACATTAAAAATACAATGCAATTTAAATACTGATGTAAGTATTCTTGAAGCTATAAATTATAAAAATAATGAAATTATACATAGAATAATTGAAGTTGGTAAAAAAGAAACAAACATAGCACCTACTTTTAAAAAATATAAAAGTGCTGGAGATAACATATATAAAGATTTATTACTAACTGTAAATCAGTTTTTCTATGAACAAACAGAATACAGCCTCTTCATAAAACATATTCTAGGAAATAAAATTCTAAAAGAAGAAGAAATCAAAGGTTCTTTAGGTTCTTTATATAAAATCAATCCAATAGATGATAACTCTATAGAAACCTTATCAAATCTTGAATATAATTTTGGGCCTACAGATAAAGAAATAAAAATTATTTATGAAACTAGAAAACTTTCTTTGAGATACAAAATAATAAATATAGAAAATGATACTATTGTAGGTTCTAACTTAATTAGAGCAGAGGAAAATAAAGATATTACATTTAATGTTCCAATACCTCCTGAATATAAAATAGCTTATCAAGATACTTTAGTTAATCAAGATTTAACTATATCTATAAATAAAAATATAGAATATCTATATTTAGTATATAAAGATAAATTTCCTAATTGTACAAAATATGAAAGAAGTGGAGAAGGAATAAAATTTTGCACCAATCAAAAATATAAAAATCTGATAACTGTTATAGTTAAAGATAATAAAATAATCAAAAATAATAAAGATATTTATGTTTTAAAAAGCACAAAACATTCTAACTTTAGTACTTTAAAATTACTTAAAGATTCTAATATAAATTTTAAAGAAATTAGATGTTGTGATATTTTAGAAATTCCTAAACATTCTGTAGTAATAGATGGGGATATAGAATCTAAAATAAAATTCTTAAGTAATTATAATAGGCCTGATGTTACTTATTTACCTTTAGATAGAAACTATAATGATTTTACTTCTACTGTGAAATTTAGTTTATATGACTCTACTTATTCATTAGATAATACTATCAAGAAAATAACTGTTGAAGATGAAATATCTATAGGTAATATGCATTATAACAAAAATAACCATAGACTTTATATAAATGTAAATCATTCAAATGCAACTAAGAATATTGAAAATTATACTATTAAAGTTTATGAAACTAATACTCTTACTACTATATATGAAGAGGATTTAAAAATAAATACAATAGGAAACTTTAACAAGGCTATGGTAACTATCAATGACAGTTTAATATCAGAACCATCTAAAATTTGCGATATTGATAATATTTCATATAACAATATTTATAAATTAAAAATTATAGATGAAGTTATTCATTGTTACTTAACTGATGAAATAGGTAATAAAACTAAAACTATACATGAACCTATTATCTTTAATATAACATTTGAAAAAACAAGTAATAATTATATTAAAGAAAGATATAAACATAATCTTACAAAGTACAATCATAGATTTAGAGGCCCTAGAGAAAGTTATAAATTTTATAATTCTTATGCAGGAGCTAAGAAAACATTAAATGAAATGAATACAGTATTAAATGATATTGTTAAAAATATAAAATATAAAGATAATTTTATAATAGACAAGGAGTAATTAATAGTTAATGAAAATATAGATAAATGTGTCCAAATGTAGACAAAAATAGACATGAGCTATTTCATGTCTATAATATCATTCGGAGTACATTTTAACGCTTTACAAATTTTATATAAAGTGTCAAATGTTATTCCATTAGTTTTATTATTTACTAAATCATAAGTGCTTTTTTTACTTAATCCAGTTTCTTTCATTAACCAATAAACAGTTTTATCTATTGTTTGTAAATATTCCTTTATTATAAGTTTCATATAATTCACCTCTATTTAATTATATAATAGGTATTGTATAATAGCAATAGTAGTGTTATAGTAGTAATAGGGAGTGATGAAAGTGAAAGCTTATAAAACAGAAATAAAGCCTTCAGAAGAACAAAAGCAAAAAATTAATCAATCTATAGGAACTTGTAGATGGCTATATAATCAATATGTAGCTAAGAATATAGAACTATATGAATTGTACAAACAAGGGGTAATTTCAAAGACTAAATCTTTTATGTCAGCTAATGATTTTGATAAGTATATAAATCATAATGTCAAAACACTAGATGATTATAAATGGATAAATATTTGTGGTAGTAAAGCTAGAAAGAAAGCTATTAAAAATGGAGAAACTGCTTTTAAGAATTTCTTTAAAGGTAAAAGTGGTTTTCCTAAATTTAAGAAAAAGAATAAGCAAGATATAAAACTTTACTTTCCATTAAACAATAAAACTGATTGGAAGGTAGATAGGCATAAAATAAATATACCTACCTTGAAATGGATTAGGTTAAAAGAAAAAGGATATATACCAACTAATGCTAAAGTAATTAGTGGTACAGTATCAAAAAAGGCAAATAGATATTATGTTTCAGTAGTTACTGATGAAGTGCCTACTATAAATAATGAGCCTTACACTTGTGGCATAGGTGTAGACCTGGGTATCAAAGATACTGCTATATGTAGTAATGGTAAAGTGTTTAAGAATATTAATAAAACTAGCAAAATAAAACAATTAGAGAAAAGACTTAAAAGAGAACAAAAAAAACTTTCAAGAAAACATGAAAGTTTAAAAACAAGAAATAAAAATATTAAAAAGGAGAACGCTACTAGACAAAATATCCAAAAACAATTAGTCAAAATACAAAAACTTCATCAAAGATTAAACAATATTAGAACTGATTATTTAAACAAAATGGTTAATAACATAGCGATAACCAAGCCATGTTTTATAACCTTAGAAGATTTAAATATAAAGGGAATAATGAAAAACAAGTATTTATCAAAAGCTATATCTAAGCAAAAGCTTTACGAATTAAAGAATAAACTTACAATTAAAGCTAAAGAATTAGAAATAGAAATCAGAGAAGTAGATAGATTTTTTCCAAGCAGTAAGATGTGTAATAATTGCGGAAATATAAATAAACAATTAAAACTATCTGATAGAACATATAAATGTTCATGTGGATATATAGCTGATAGAGATTTAAATGCTAGTTATAATCTTAGAGATAGTAAAAAATATAAGATAATCTAATTTCAGAGATACTTATATATGTACGGATGGCTAGTTCGGAATTAACGACTGTGGAGTACTATACAAACTGGAGTAGCTTTGGCAAAACAGAGTACGTTGAAACAGTAAAATTCTCAATATGTGTATATTTGTCCATGTTTTGAGTAGCAGTAACATATGCAAAAGCAATTTACCTATGTTGGAACTATAGATAGTTCGGACTTAAATAAAACAAATAATAATGCTTTAAATGATTTAGAAAGTATGAATATAAGACTAAATAAAATAAACGCCATGCAAGAAGAGTATGAGTTTATAGAAAGTATTAGTAGTCTTTACTTAGAAAAAGCTATAAATAAATTTTACAAATCTAAAGATAATGCTTTAGGCACTACTATAACAAGACCAAATGAATTTACTAATATATCTAATACTTATATAAATTACGATAAGCTTTACGCTAATAAAACCCCAATTAAAAGCATAAATAAACTTACATTAAATAATGTAAACGATACTATTTATGTTCCTGAAGATTTAATTATTGAAGCTGTAACAGATAAAGAATACATATCGGTTAAAGACAATGATATTAAATGTATTGTAGAAAATAAAAATAAACCTTGGATCAGAGAAATAGTAGCGGATGATACTACTAAAGAAGTTTATACCACTATATTTATACATATGCCATTTTCCATAACAGCTAATGATTATATAAACGAAATAAGCTTTTCTACTTTTCCATTTAATACTACTGAAGTTTCCAACATTCAATATATGGATGAATATAACACAAATAAAATGCTTGATTTAAATGAAATTAAATTCCATAAAGGTTGTATTGTAAATGATTATGATATACCTTATTCAACTTCTAAAAATAATATATGCCTTAATTTCAAAAAGATAAAGGCTAAAATAATAGGAATAACATTAAAGCAGACTGAATGTATTCAAGATGGAAATTTTAAAAAGTTTTATTTAGGCCTTAGAGATTTAAAAGTTTTATATAATAAATACCAATCAGAAACTATGGAGTTTTCAATAGATTTTAAACCACCTACGCCTGAAGGAGTACATATAGAAAAAATAGAAGTTGTATATAATAACGACTATAAAGAAACTCCAACTATTCAAATCTACGAACTAGATAGAGAAGAGGAAACCTTGTTACATACAGACTTTATAGACTTTTCAACCTCACATAAAACCATAAGATTTAAATTCTTATATAAACAATTAGATACTGTACCTAATATTAACAAAATAAAAACTTTCTATAAACCTTTATCATAGATGTTACAATCTTTATTTACAGTAACTATATAATATACTATAATTTAGGTATAGAAAAACTTGGAATTAAAGCTTTAATTTGGAGGAAAAAATCGACATGGAAAAGACACAAAAAAATATTTTTGATATATTAGATCAAAATTTTCCTAATAAGTGGTCAACTAAAAATGCTTTTAGTATAGACCATGAGGCGGAAAGTAGACAAACATTATTCGTAGAGTTACAAATAGGTGAAAGAACTGTTATAGGTTGTTCATCTACTAATAAAGATTTTACAAAAGATGTATCTGAACATCTATTAGAAAGAGCTGTAGAAAGTGCTTATAAAAAAATGCTTGGAAAAAAACAGAATAATTTTACAAAAGAACAAACAGAAAAAATAAATGGAATAAAACAAAGACATAACATTAAAACAAAAGAACAGTGGAATAGTTATGTCAAGGTTTGGGATAAAACTAAAACAGTAAACGATTTGAATAAAGAAAATGTTAATGATTTTATAAATTACATAGAAGAATTAGAAAAAAAAACTATGAATAAATAAAGGGGATGGATTAATTGTGCTACCAGTTGTTAAAAACGTTAGTATTTACAGTATTGGATATGATTATCTCAGCTTTGTATTCGGTAATTCAATTAGTAACAAAGAACAAAAAAGAGTACTTCAAGTCTTTAATAGAATATTAGATTTAGGATATTGTTCAGAGTCTATATATAGAAAATTAAATATTCTAATAGAGAATAAAAATTATGAAGCATTAAAAGATATAGATAAATTATATTTATATTTTGATAAAGATAAAAATAAAATAGAACTTTTTAATATTAACTTATTAAAAAGTAATGTATTAAGAACTCACAAAGAATTACAACTAACTTGCCCTGTTCCATCTATAAATTTAGAACCTAGCATATTCAATAAATTTGAAATTATAAAGCAAGAATATTATTTAGAACCTATGGCATCTTATTCTTTCAATGATTTAGTAAACTATGTTTATTCCAAAAAGAAATATATTTTACTAGAGAATAATAAAGAAAAAAGAATACAAGGGGCTTTACAATACATGCTTAATAATTGGGGTAATGTAAATATTATATTATTTGCTTTAGATAAAGCTATAGAAGAGTGTGAAAACAGAGGAAGAAAATTAAAAGATTTATTTGATATAAGCAACTATTTAGAAGATGCAATCAAATTAAATCAAAAAATAATAAATAGAATAACTTATGGAGATATAAAATTTGTGCCAAAAAAAAGACTGCTATTTGAAAGAAGTGGGCTTTTGGATAGACAAAAAGAAAAAACAATTTAGAAGAGGGGATATAATACCCTCTTCATTATCTATAAATTATGTGATTCACACTCATGGAATAGAAGGAATTTTTCAAACAGTTTTATCTTATGATACTTATGATATAGATAATTCTCTAAAACTTGGAGATTTTTATTTAGACTTTGATTGTAAGGAAAACTTTGAAAAAGTTAGGCAAGATGGAATTTATGCTATAAATTATTTAAAAATAGCATTAGGAATTAATCCTGAGAGTATTGATATTTATTACTCAGGAAATAAAGGAGTACATATTTTAGTTAATAAATCTTTGTTAGGAATAGAACCTCATAAAGATTTAAACTATATATTTAAAAGTTTAGCTTTAAAAATAAAAACATATGCTAAAAATGATACATTAGATATGCAAATATATGACTGCAAGAGAATGTTTAGAATACCAAATAGTATTCATGAAAGTTCAAAATTATATAAAATTCCTCTTACTTTGGAAGAGTTTAAAACTTTACCTGAAGAGGAAATAAAAAAATTAGCTAAAGCTAATAGAGCATTAGCAAGACAATACATAAAAAGTAATAACAGTTTAGATAAATATAAATGGTTTGTAGAAAACTATCAAGATATCTTAAATATAAAACCTAATAAAAAAATTAATAAAGATGTGATAATGAAATATACACCTCCATGTATGGAACACTATTTAGAAAATGGTGCTGATGATGGTAATAGAAATAACATAACTGCTATAATTGCTAGTTATTATAAATGCAAAGGTATAGAGTATGAAGATGCTTTAGAAGATATTAAAGAATGGAATACTTTAAACAGTCCACCTCTTCACGATAGAGAGATTAAAATGACTGTATATAGCATTTATAATTCAGATAAAGCTTTTGGATGCAGTACAATTAAAAACTACTTTAACGACTGTAAAGGATGCAAATACACCAAAGGAAAGTAGATACATATGACCGAAAATAATGACTCAAATATAAAAGAAATTGATTTAAAAAATCCTGTTGTTTTTAGTGAAGGAATTTACAAGGAATCAATCCAATTACCTAATATGCCAAAGGCATTAACACTTAGCATAAATGCACCTTGTAAAACTCCAATGGCCAAAGAAATGCTTAACATAATAAATAATTTTGATAAAACAACTTGGTCAGCTATAAACAAAGGAGTAGTTACAGGATATCCAATGTTAGATAAAGCTTTTCAAAAAGGATTACCTAGTGGCTTTTATATAATAGCAGGTGATAGTAATACAGGAAAAACAACATATTTAACTCAAATAACTTGGCAGATGCTTAATAACAATGACGATATATTTATCTTAGACTTTTCTTTAGATGATCCTGAGATAGATAAAGTAAGTAGACTAGTAGGTTCATGGGTACAAATTAATAGTACTGATGTAAAATTTCCAAAGGATAAAGACGAAAAGACATTACTAGCTAGAAGAATAGGTCTTAATAATTTAGTTAATAATTCTGATAAGTACTTATGTAGAGATAGCACTTTTGGAAATTCTATTGAAAAGATTGAAGAGGAAATTAAAAGAGTAAAAATAGAACTTGAAACATTAAGGCCAGGAACTAAACTTGTAGTATGTATAGACTCTTTCCATGACTTATGTATAGATGCAGAGCAAAATCTTACAGAAACAATGAAATTCAATAAATTAGCTCAAAGAGTTGCAGACCTAGCTATACAATATGATTTAGTATTACTTTGTACTGGAGAACTTAGAAAAATGGAAAGAGATAATATCAGACCTAGTTTGAATAGTTTAAGAGAAAGCATAAAAATTAAGTATGAGGCTAAAGCAATCATGCTTGTATATAATGACATACACTTCAACCAAGAAAGTGCTGAAATATTTTACTTAGATAAAAATCAGAAAAAGCAGCCTGTTCTTGAAGTACATATAGCAAAAAATAAAATAAGCTCCTATAAAGGTAGATTATTTTATTATATGTGGCCCGATAAAGGGTTCTTACAAGAATGTGATGCCACAACATCACAAAACTTTAGAAATACAATTAATAAATAGGAGGTTTTGATATGATAACTATGATAGCTAAAAATTTAAACGAAAAATTTAGTATTGATGAAATACTTATAGACAATAAAATAGTAGTTAAAAGATTTAATAAAAATGAAGGCTTAATAGATTTTTCATGTTTAAGAAATAAAATAGGAGAAAGAATACATTTATATACTAAAACTGAAAATGGAGTTAAAGAAACTATTCATACATTATCTGAAGTAGGTACTAATGATGATGGAATAGATTTTATTGTAATGGATGATTTCTTTGACAAAGAGAGGGTACAAAATGTCCAAGCATAATTTGATTCAAGACTTAGTTAAAATGGCAGGAAGAAAAGACGATAGTGGATTAACAGTCTTCGATAAACAAAAGTTTCAGCATGAAATGGATAAAAACAGAAACTTCATGAGAAAGAATAAAGATACTTTTGAAGAGGGTGAAAGAAAATTTACTACTTGCACAATGTACGATCCTTGCCCTATATGCGAAAAATGCAGAGTTAAAGCAAGTCATTTATATGTCACTTGTCAAAACTGTAAAATACCATTATGTTCACACAAAGAAGAAACTAGAAAAAAAATGATAATAAGAAGAAATTTTATAAGAACAATAAGAGATACCAATTTAAAACTAGCATTTAAAAAAGTTAAAAATGATTATTTAAATAATAAATAAAATAATTTTTTAGGAGAAATTAATAGTTAATGAAAATATAGATAAATGTGTCCAAATGTAGACAAAAATAGACATGAGCTATTTCATGTCTATA
>JANZXU010032448.1:0-10579 GCA_027576215.1 Amissidens hainesi | reverse complement strand
ATAGGTTTAGATTTGATTATTTCCAAATTAGGGTTAGCATCTTAATATTTTCCTATTTAGTGCACAGGTCTAGTAAATATAATTTTAACTTTAATTTATAATTCTTTTACTTAGTAGTACATATTAAAAGGAAAACTGTCAAAAATAAGAATAATTAGATCATGATAAAGAGGTAACAGCATGATTAGATTTTATGTCATTATAACTTTTATAGTTATATTAATAATTTTTCTATACGCTAAAACAGGCAACAAGAACTTATTGTCAGTATTATTTGTTCTAATAAGTTCAATACTTATATTTTTAGAATTAAAAAAACTAAGATATGAAAAAATAAATGATGAAGATGAATTTGAAGAAGAATGATTTTAAAATCAAAAATCTATTTCTAAAGGAGATTTTATGTATGAATTTATATAAAAATATTAAAACTGGTGAAATTTTAACAGAGTCAGAATTATATGAGTTTCATATAAAAGAATGGACAAGTATGTTTAATGATTTTAATAATTACGAAACTTATACCTTTAAAAACTGTGGTGGTACTTTACAGCAATGGTTAAAATATAAAAAAGATAGCACTTTAATAGATGATAATTTTATATTAATTCAATAATAATCATTGTTTCTATTAAAACTCTATCATATGGAAAATTTAAAGATAAAAATCCCTTTAATTATCTTTTGATAGATTAAATAATATCGACTACCTTATATTTATATCTTTCTTTTACAAAATAAAAATTTAAGCAAGTTATAGGACAAAACAGGGTGGATATTTTCAAATATTACTTTGTAATAACCACCCTTAATATTTATATATTTTTTTTAAGAAAATACCTTTTATATCTTTTGGGACAATCCTCCAACACTCCAAAAACCGTATAACCATTTTTAATATAAAAGTCTTTAGCTTGAAAAGTAAAAGTATCTAAATGAATAAGATAACACCCTTTTTCTTTAGCACTTCTTTCAACTTCTTTTAAAAGAAGTTTGCCAAGAGAATTATTCCTATATTCTTCTTTAATTCATAAAGTATCTATATAAAGACAATTCCAACAATACATCCTTGAAACTATACCAGCAATAAATTCATCTTTAAATTGAATAATCCTATTTATTGAGATAAACTCTTCTTCTTGTTTAAGAGGAACTTTTGATAAATTATATTCAACTATTTTTTCTACCAAAAACTCTTCTTCTTTTCTAGTACAATCTCTTAATATATAATCTTTCATAAATTCTCCTATACACTATCTTGGAAATGCTCCATTATTTATATCAATACAAGTTCCATTTATGTATTCTGGAACTTCAGTTGAAAGCCAAAAAATTGTTTTAGCAATCTCTAAAGGTTTGGCAAATCTTTTTGTATAAGTACTTTCTCTTAAAGAATTTTTTCTACTTTCTGGTATGATTTTTAGCATTTCTGTTTCTACTGGTCCTGGTGCGACAGCGTTTATAATAATACCCTTATCTCCTAATATTTTAGCAAAACTTTTTGTAGCATTAATTAAACCTGCTTTAGTTATTCCATACCAAATATCAGGATGTCCAATTTCTCCAGCAACAGAAGCAACATTTACAATTCTTCCAAATTTATTTTTTATCATGCTTTTAGACATTTCAGTTATAAGTTTTATAGGTGCTTCAAGATTTGCTTTTAAAATATTTTCCATATCTTCTTTAGGATAGCTATCATAAGATAAAGAATTCATTATTCCTGCATTATTTATTAAAATATCAACTTCGCCTAAGTTATTTATAAGATTTGGAATGTCATCAATATCTCTAAGATTGAAATTAATCTTTCTTAAGTTTTCACCTTCATCAAAAGGAAAATCCTTAAAATCTCGTCCTAGAGCAATAACTTTATAATCTTTTTCTAAAAAAAGCTGTGTAGTTTCTAAACCTATTCCTTTATTACCACCAGTTATTAAAACAGTCCTTTCCACTTTCTCACCTACTTCAAGTATATTTTGTAAACAATATCCAGTCTTTAACCTCATTTTACTTTTAAGATTATACTTTTTCAAACGATTGATGTAAATTTTTTGTAAAACAAAAAACCACCTTTCAAAAACAAATTACATCTTTAATTTGCTTTAAAAAGTAGCTTTTAATTCTTATAAAATATTATATAAAAATAATATTATTCTTCCCATCCTTCAGGAAATTCTGCATTATGATAAACCTCTTGAACATCATCATCATCCTCTAATAGATTTAACATCTTTTGGAACGATTTAGCTGCAACTTCATCTATTTGAGTGTAAGTATCTGGTATCATTTTAACTGAAGCATCTAAGAATTCTATTCCGTTTTCTTCTAAAGCTTCTCTAACAGCACCAAAATCTTCTGGTGTTGTTGTTACAACAAAAACCTCTTCTTCTGAAGCAAAATCTTCTGCACCAGCATCTAAAGCCATCATCATTAATTCGTCTTCATCTATTGAATCTATTTTTTCTATAACCATTTCACCTTTTTCTTGGAACATGAAACTTACGCATCCTGATGTTCCCATGTTTCCACCACCCTTAGTGAAAGCACTTCTTACATTTCCTGCTGATCTATTTTTGTTATCTGTTAATGTTTCAACTATAACAGCAACTCCTAATGGACCGTATCCCTCATAAACTATTGTTTCAAAGTTTACTGAACCTAACTCTCCTGCTGCTTTTTTTATAGCTCTTTGTATATTATCATTAGGCATATTTGCAGCTTTAGCTTTTGCAACAACGTCTCTAAGTTTAGCATTTGAATCTAAGTTAGATCCTCCATTTTTAACTACAACCATTAATTCTTTACCTATTTTAGTGAATACTTTTCCTCTTTTGGCATCTACTTTACCTTTTTTGGCTTGTATATTGTGCCATTTTGAATGTCCTGACATCTTATGTACCTCCTAATTATATATATATATATCCTTGAATTACTCAGTAAATCCTATTAAGTATATCATAAATTAGTTGTTTTTTTCAACTTAACACTATTGTTCAAGTTCCTTAAACAGCCTATTTTCTTCCTTAAAGTAAACTCCATCTTCACTTTCTTCAATTACAGCTTTTCCACTTGTACTTTCTATTATTTCAGATTTCATTTTCTCTGATAAACTTTCTTCACATAATATATGAATAATAACTTTATCTGTGTATTCAGTATCTTCTATATGCCAATTATTTTGTCCACATAGATATTGAACTTTTCCCAAAAGGTCATATTCTAAGTTAATAGTAAGCTTTAAACCATCTACCTTTTCTACTATACCACCTTTTTTAACAGCTAGGGCAGTACTCTTTGTATAAGCTCTTGTAAGTCCCCCTGTTCCTAAAAGAATCCCCCCAAAATATCTAGTAACTACTACTGCACAATCTGTAATTCCATTTTTCTTTAAAACTTCAAGTATAGGAATTCCAGCAGTTCCTTGAGGTTCTCCATCATCACTATATCTTTGTATACCCATATTTTGTCCAACTATATAAGCATAACAATTATGCCTTGCATCTTTATATTTATTTTTTATTTCATTTAAAAACTCTTTTGCTTCTTCTTCAGTAGTCACCCTTTTAATATGGCCTATAAATTCAGATTTCTTTTCTTCAAATCTGTCCTCTGCTCTTTTTTTAATCGTTAAATAACTCATCTATTCAATCCTTTCTAAAAAAATATCTCTAATTTTCTTTATTCCCTTTTCAATCTCTAATATAGACGCTTTAGAAAAACTTAATCTAAAATATTTATCTCCACAACTTGGCGTTTTAAAAAACATAATACCTGGAGTTATAAATATATTCTTATTTCTTAAAATATAAAAAAGTTTCTTAGAATTTATATTAATATTGTCATTTATCTTAAGAAAAAAAGTCAAGCCACCTTTAGGATCATTAAAAGTTACAAATTCACATAAATATTTTTTTAAACATTCTCTCATATGTTTATATCTAACATAATATTCCTTATTTAAAAATTTTATATGATTTTCCCAAAGTCCATTATGAATATATCTTTCAAGTGCTCTTTGCATTAAACTAGAAGTAGAAATATCTGTACTAACTTTAGAATTTTGAAAAATCTCTATGAATTTTTTTGGAGGGATAACATATCCAAGTCTTATTCCTGGCAAAAATATTTTAGAAAAACTTTTTATATAAATGACCCTATCCCATCTATCAATTTCTTTAAATGTTTTATACTTAATATCATTACAATAAATAAGCTCTGATAAATAATCATCCTCTATAATATAAAAGTCATATTCTAGAGATAATTCTAATATTCTCTTTTTCTTTTCTAAGCTATAACTAACCCCTGTAGGATTTTGAAAATAACTCATAGCATAAAAACATTTTATCTTATGTTTTTTTAGTATTTTTTCAAACTTTTTTAAATTTATTCCATCATTTTCCATATCAACTTCAAAAACATTTGCTCTTCTACATTTGAAAACAGATAATGCACCACTATAAGTTGGTTTTTCTATAATAACACCATCATTAATATTTATTAGAGCCTTAGATGCAATATCAATTCCTTGTTGAGCTCCTGATACTATTAATATATTATTCTCCTTTAATTTTCCCTTCCAAAAATTTAAGTTTATCTCTTTTCTAAGCCTTTCATAGCCTAATACGTCTTGATAAATTAAAGCATTGGCTCCATCTCTATCTAATACTTCATTTAATACTTTTTTTAAATCTTTTATAGGAAAAAAAGTACTGTCTGTTATTTCCCCCGTAAAATCTATAAAATTTTTAAATTCATTAGAAGCATACTCTTTTAATGTCTTAGAATATTCTCTTTTAAAAAGCTTTTCTTCATCTTTCTTTTTTGCATATGTTCCGCTTCCCATTATTTGAATAGCATATCCCTCTTCTTTTAATTTTTTATATGCATTTATTATAGTAATTTTATTAACTTTTAAGAAATTACTTAAAACTCTAATAGTAGGAAGCTTTTCTCCATCTTCTATCCTATTTTTATCTATTAAATTTTTCATATGATTTTTAATCTTAATATACTTAACATCTTCTTTTGAAAAATTTAAATAATATTTTTCCACTTTAAAATCACCGACTTTTTATTATAATCCATTATAAAAGTATACATTTTCCTTTATGTTGCTTGTCCCATAAAAAGCTAAAAATTCTCTTTTTTCTTTACTTATTATATCCTTTTTAACCAGTTCATTTAATATTTCTTCCATATATATTTTTCTGTCTTTAAAAGTTTTAATATTTTTTATCTCCTCAGAACTTAAAAATTTCTCTTCCTCCCTCAATACATCTAACAGTAAGCTACAGCTTTTTTTAATATTTAATCCTAAATATTTATCTATATAATTTAAAGTATTTTCAATACTTTTTTCCTTATCATCTTCTCCAAAAAACAACTCATCCACAACCCTACTCCATTTATCATTTAAAGTTAATGATACTGATATTGCATCTCTATTAACTCTATATCCTTCATTTATTACAAGTAATTTAGAAAAATTATCAACACATCTTATAACAATTGGAATAACAGTATATTTATCTTCATTTGCAATATATTTTTTACAAACCTTTATGTCTTTTAATAAATGGCTTAAATAAATTAAACTCCATTTTTTTTCATCGTTATTTATCATATACCTTAAAATATTAAATCTATCCGCTATTTCTTGATCTTTAGAAATAATAAGTCTTGATGATATCAAATCTTTTTTTGTAAATTCATTTAACTTACTGTACGGATTAATAAAAACTTCTTTTGATAAAGCTTTAATATGTACTGGAACCTTATTTGCTTCAGTATATATATTTTTAACACCATCAAATTTTTCATTTAAAATTAATATGATATCAATATCAGATTCTTCCCATAAATCTCCAGTTATCATACTTCCAAAAACCATAGCCCCTCTTATTTTTTTATTTTTTTCAAACTCATCACACATTTTTTTAAAAGCTTCTTGATATTTTAATATAACATTAGACATTTTAAGCACCCCCAATTAAACTTATAAGTAATTATAATACATTAATAAGATTTAATGTACTGTTATAACTTAAATAAATTATAATTTTTTCCAATAAAAATCCCTCCCTATTATAATTTTATTTTGCAAATTTACAAAATTATTATTCACAAAGAGGGTTATTTATATGGATTTATATTTTTTCTAAAGATTTCTATTCTCTTTTCTACTAAACATAATATATCCTCCATAATATCTAGCATCTCATTAGAAAGATTAACAGCTTTTTTAACTCTATGTTTTTTTCCATAAGCATTCGCTTGATAAAGACTTGAAGCTGCTGCTAAATTTTCTATTTGGTAACTTAAAGAAACTGTTACATCAAGTAATGGTTTTACTTTTCTTTCAAAATATATAGATTCTATTTGAGATATTGGAATAGATTGGATGTCATTGTTTATAGAAGATGTTTTATTTATTAAATCTGCTATATCAGAAAATTTCTTTTCATTTATAATTTTTAATATAGTATCTAACTGTTCTTTCGTTAAATTTATATTTGTTTGATTATTTAATTGATTTAACATAGAATCTTTTTGTTCTTCTGATATGTTTAAATCATAAAGATCTTCTATTCCATTATTCATATTATTATCTTTAGTAATATCATTTTCATCATCATCTATCGAAACAAGCATCTCTTGAATTTTTTTATCATAATAATCCATAGAAAAACAACCCCTTCCCTATTTGAATTATACTAATTTTTATCTTTAAATATTACAAAGATAAAAAAAAGCTTATATAAATACAAGCTTTAAAACTAATATAAGTTATCTAAACGGATTTTAAATGATTAGACTTTTATTTTTTATTATTTATTTCATCTTTTAAGATACTTGTACAAGTAACTAAAGTAGCTAAAACCATTGAAAATCCAAATGAAATTAACAAAACAACAAATTCATTCCATATATTGTAGATAGTTATATTAGTTATAAATGAAGTTAATATAACTAGTATAAACCAGCTACTAAATAAAATTGAAATCCATAAAATTATTTTTTTCAAGATTATTTTTCCCTAAAAACCTTTATTACAATACTTATACTATGAATTTTATTAGAATTAAATAACAACGTTACTCTATATAATTTAGTTATTTATTCTTAAATTATAATTTGTTTCTCCATCAGTTGTTTTATAAACATATAAATAATATTTACCCTCTTTTGCTTTATAATGATTGGATAAATTATTACCATTTACATTTGCATAAGAAGCATAGTTATTTAAATCTTTTGAATTATATAATACCCAATTTAGTTTGGTATTGCTAAAATTTTCAACATCTATACTTAAATTGCAATCTTTATTAATATCAACTTCATAGATTTGTTTATCATCTTTATAAGATAAATAAGAATTTACATTAGCATTTGAATTTACTTTCATAGCTTTACTTATAGTAGTGTTATCTTTACTTCCTTTAATTGGTCTTAAAATTTTATCTTGTGATAAATTTCCATCTATTATTATTTCATATTTACCATTATTAGAGTTTCTATCGCATTTATAAACTTTCACATAATATCTACCTTTAGTTGCATTAAATTTTCCTTCTATATTAGAATTGTTAGTTATATTAGGATAGTAAACATAGTTATTTAAATCACTAGCTTTATATACAAGATAGTTTAATCCTATATTATTAGGATTATTTACTTTTATCGAAATAGGACCATCTTTAATTACATCAAAAGAAAACATATCGTTATCATTATTATTTAAAATATTGCAATTTATAGGAATATTAGGTTGTGTAATATTATTTGCAGTCTCAAATGTATTATTTGGTTCAGTTTCACAAACATTAGATGATACTTTTTGATTTTTATCATTTAATATTCCATGGAAGCTTATATCAAAACTGTATTTTCCATCTTTAACTCTATAATTTGTAAAATACGCAGTTATTGTTTTATATCCATTCCATCTTTCTTTGCTTAACTCAAGTAACATTTCATTTGCTTTTTTATTCATAGCCTTCCAGTCTTCTAATTGACCTAAAGACTTATCCCCTTCATAAATTCCATTTAAATCAAAAGTCTTAAAGTATTCTGATTCTTCTTCTTTAGTCTTTACATTTTTAAGCTTTGAAACTTCTTTAATTTTATTATATATTTTACTAGGATTTTCATATGGATGTTTTTCTATATATGCATTTGAAACCTTTGGTATGGTTAAATTTGGATACTCCGCTATAAGACTTGACATATAATTTTGGTAATTTTGCTCTACTTTCTTGTTTTTGCATATATCATTAATATATTTTGTAAAATCATTAGAATTATTATACTCAATAAGCTTATTCATATATTGAAGCATTTCTAAATCATTATTATACATATAGCTTGCAAAAGCACAACCATAATTATAAAAACTCCAACTTCCATATTGAATATGAAGTAATGTATCTAGATTCATTCTATCATTTATGTTAGGTGCTAAATTTCCTACTATAGATTTTCTTGGAAGAACATTTTGAGTTCTAGTAGATCCTGCAAAAAATTCAGCAGTTCCCTCATCATACCAAGTTAACTTATCCTTTGGAACATAAAAAGATCCTTGTCCCCAAAGTCCATGAACAATATACTTGCCTTGTAGATAATGAGTAAATTCATGTCTAAACAATTCTTCTAAAGTGTAGATACTTTCCTCTGGGGTTCTTTCATAAGTAAAAAAAGTCTGTACTGGCTCAATATATATTCCTCCATTTTTAGTTGAATATCCATAAAGAGTTTCATTCATTTTATATTCATTTGGAGAATTATAAATAACTATGTTTAATTTTTTCTCTGGCCTGTCTTTATCTATTGGAGTATTTTTGCCTAATACTCTTAAAAATTGTGCTTTAACTTCTTTTGATGCCCAGTAAAGTCTTTGAATTTCTTCTGGTTTAACTTTATCCCCAGCCCTAACGGTTATATCTCCGTCATCAAACTTGTATATTTTTGGCAAATATTTTTCTTTTGCTTTTTCTTTTATTTTGTTTAAATCAATTTTATTTCCATTACAATCAACGCCATTAAAATAATTAATTAAGCCATTTATAGCTTGAAAATATTGTGTTCCTAAATATGGATAAATTTCAGTAGCTTTAGTCAAAACACTTTGAGTAAATTTAGGATTAGTTCTAAATACAGAAAGTCTTGAATCAAAATAAATGCTATTATTGAACAACCATTGATTATTATTAGTCATATAATCTCTAGCTAAAGAGAACCAATCTAATCTTAAAATATATGAATCTATTTTCCCATAAAACGGTGTGTTTTTTATATTATCTCTATTTTTTAAAGCTGTGCTATTCGTGAAATAATCTATACCATTCATTAGATGGTATAAAGCTGATCCCTTCCTGTTATCACTTGAATATGTTTTTAAATTACTATAAAATTGATCAAATACTTTTGTGGTCCCATTTATAACATCTGCATCAACAGACGTATCTCCAATAAGCTTTCCAAGTGATCCAATTACATTGTCTTGAGCATATGTTCCAAATCCAAAGTAACTATTATTTTCAATTTCTTTCATAACTGGAATACATTTATTTTTAAATTTTATGTCATTTAAATAGCTTAACTGATTATTATAATATCCTAAATAAAATCCTGCCCTTAAAGTTTCAACTAACGTTGGAATACCGTTATCGTCATTAGAATTATAACTTTTCGCACTATCATATAAAGCATCAATTATAGCCTGTACTCTGTCTCGATTATTAAAGAACTCAAAAGAATCATTTGAAAATTTAAATAACCCTTCAATACTATTAGATGGAATTTTTTTAAGTAAATTTATTAACTCTTTATACTTTAATTTATTTAAGTATTCAAATGTATAGTTTTCTTCCCTATTATAATTTGTTTTTTTGTTATTTGGATTAATTTTTGTAATGTATGGTCCTTTACTTATTTTAGTATCTTCTTGAGTACTTGCAAAAGTTAGTGTAGAAGTATTAAAGCTTAAAAAAGTTATAAGTGCTAACATTCCACTAGCTTTTTTTAAATTTTTCTTTTTTTTCATTTAAATTCCTCCCAAATTTTATTACTTTTCATTGTTAAAAACATATCTCTTATTCAAAGATTAGCACTAATTAAATAATTTTCGCAAACATATACATTCATCTATTTTGTTAAAATTTAACGATATGAGTTAATAGTATTTGAATTTTTTTACTTTATATATAATTTATTGAATGTTTATTGGTTGTGTTTTGTTAAAAATTTATTATTTATATTTTCCTATATATCAATTAAAAATAACATTTCTTTAAAATTTATATTAATTAAATGTTTTTAAAGTTTAATTTAGTAGAGTTTAATTTAAACTTTATTATTATTATTAATATTCTCAATATTAATAACTTTTTAAAATTGTTATCATTGTTATCCAATTGTTAACTTTGAAATTTTTTTAAAAGTGTATAATAATTTTAGAAAGTTTTTTATTTAAAGTATAAATTTTAAATTATAATCTAGACCTGTGCACTAAATAGGAAAATATTAAGATGCTAACCCTAATTTGGAAATAATTAAATCTAAACCTATCCCG
>JANZXU010032136.1:0-10613 GCA_027576215.1 Amissidens hainesi | reverse complement strand
TTAATTTTACTATTGAAATTTACTGATTTTTCTAATAAACTACTCATATAAGGATTCTCCCTTCATTGTTTGTTTTTCCTTAATTTAACAATAACAGGGTTGAATCCTTTTTTCTATACTTTTTCACCAAATAGGTGAATTTTTTTTTTGCAACAAAATATTGTTTTAAGCCATATCTATTATGATTTTTATTTTTCTATGAATAATTAGGGTTTAAATAATAATAAAAAAAATTCAAATAGTGAAAGAGCTATTACAAGCCTTATGGCAAAAGCATTTGACATTGCTGGTTTTGATAATACTGCTAGTGCATTAGATTATTCAATGTTAGCAATGAGAGAAGAACCAAGAATGTATTTTGGTGATAGTAAAATGGTAAATGATATTTGGGATTACTCTCCAGATTTTAGAGATGCAGTTACAAGCTTTTTATGGGAAGCAAGATCAAAAGGTGCTTATGAATATTTTAAAACCACATCTATAAATCTTACAATGCCAAATGCAAGTAAAGTTGATATATTAACTAATACAGCTTTAAAAAGACAAACAGATTTATTTGGAACACTTCATTCAGTAAGGTTAAACTTAGGTATTGTAAAAAGTGGAATGAATCAATGGCAAATGTTGGTTTTAATAGAAGATAGATTTGATTTTAAAAAAGAAAATTATAATAGTTTAGTCAATATTGTAAATGACATAGCTTATTATGAACAAGAATTAGGTAAAGTTAAACCTTATGATATATTAATTTATGGAGATAGAGGAAATTTATTCTCTCCACCATTTGGAATTCCTGCATGGTAATATATTATATATATAATATTGTGAAATACTAACAATAAAAGCATATATTTTGAAATATTTAAATAAAAATTTTAAATTTAATTTATATTAAAGCTAATGGTTTCAAGACATAAATAAAATTTAAAAACTAAAAACCAAGTAAAGTAAAAACTCCTTTCAGGAGTTAAAAATAATTATTTAGAGATGTATACAGTTTTATCTGAAAATAACTCTTTAATAATTTTTATACTTTCTTGAACAGGGCTTCCTAGTTTATTATCTATTTATACTAGATAATAAACATTGGAGCTCTTTTCTTTAATCAATTCTTTATTTTCAAGTGATTTAATCATCCCAACCAAGTAATTGTTTTTCTAAAGAATCATAATCATATTCTCGTTGACTATAATTTGTAAAATTTAATTGTTTACCTCTAGGTTTTCTTTCTTTACTTTCCTTTGCAACTTTAGGAGTTTTATCTTTTATAAAAAATTTTACTGCTACTACTGATCTACCTTGTTTGATTTTTTCCCAATTAATTATTATATCTGACTTCTCATTTATTTCTTTAATCGCTATATCAATTACTTTTTCTTTCAAATGTGACCAAGTTTTATAATTTTCACACATAAAAAATTCTCTTATATCTTTTAAACTTATTTCAAAGTTCTGTTTAAATTGATACATTTTCATAAACTCATAAAATCTTATTGAATATTTAGATTTAAATTTTAATACACTTTGTATTTGATAAGATGTAAAATACCCTTTTAAATTGATAAAATATGGATAAATTCTTTTATGAATTTCTAAAATAACTGTACCTTGATTATTTAAATATCTACATTCACTAAACCAATGAAACTGAATATAATTACCATTTTCATCTTTTAATTCAACAACTTGACTTAATAAATTTTTGGTTATCTTTTTCAGCTCTTTATAATATCCTTCTGAATCTATATTTAATAATTCTACTAACTCTTTAACATTAAATCTTATTTCTTTAATTTCATTTTCCAAAGGATTAATTTTACTTATAGTAGCTAATAATATTTTTTGTTCATTTATAGTCATTTTATATCTACTTTGTATTAATTCGTTTGATTTAGTTACTAAATTTTTTTCTTCAATCATTTTAAACCTCCTTAACCATATATTGTAATTATAACAATTAAAAACACTTTAATCAAATTAGTGTTTTTTAACAGGGGTTTTTGGGTGTTTTAACAGGGGTTTTTGGGTGTTTTAAAATTAAATCACAGGGGTTTTTGGGTGTTTTAACAGGGGTTTTTGGGTGTTTTAAAACTTTAAACCCTTGTATAATGCGGTCTAGAAGGGTATCTAAACAAGTATAAACAAGTATTATATAATAAACATTAAATACCCCCTATAATCCCCCAAAACTTTTTTACTAAAATCTATACTTTTAAACATTTGTAAGTATGTGATAAATATTTAAAAGTACATAATAAAATTTAGGTTTATTTTCCCTAAATACATAATAAATATAAATATATATGTGTCAATGGTGCTAAGCACACCCACAGGGGCTTTAAAGCCATTGACACATATATATTTATATTTAAGTTTAGAAATAGGGAAACAAGCCTTTTAATGCAATATACTTGCCTCTATTAATTTATTTGTATCTTCTGTCGTAAAATGTTTGTGAAATATGATTTTATAAAATTTTGTTTTTTTAATTTATTAGTTTAAGAAATTTTGTTTTTAAAATTTAAAATACCGTTTTTTTATATCAAAAATTACGACAACATTTTTTTATAAATCATAACTTTTATTATAATTTTTCTTTTTAGCATTTTCTTTTTGATTATATTTTTCATATGCCTTAGTTACTTCATTGAATAAATTATGCTTATCTATAACTTCATCATATATTTTTAATTGCTTATGTAAATTTATATTTTTTTGTTTTTCCTGGTTCAACTTTTCTTCATATTCTTGTTTTAAATAATGCAATTTATATGAGTGATCTCTTGACATGTTACTTAATTTAGAATATTGTTCATCATTTTCTTTTTCTAAATATCTATTTCTTCTTCTTAATTCCTTAAGTTCATATTCTACGTTTGCATATAAGCTATGCTGCATATATGCTTTTAAGGCACTTTCTTTTAATTTTTCAAAATCTGATTTTTTTATTTTTACTTTTTCACTTGAAAAAAACACATTTTCTGATTCAATTTCCTTGATTTGATACATAACCAAAGCATTTTCGTGTAAAACTTTTGTTGTTTTAGAAAATTCTTGTGTTCTTTGTTCTTTTTCACTCTTTAATTTAATAACATCTTTCTCTATTTCTTGCCTATCCTTTTTTAATGCCTCTGTTTGCCTCTGTATTTCATTTTTATATTCCATAGTAGTTTTATGTCTCTTATTAGTATTCTTTTCACCACGAGCCAATTTAAAGCCATTTAAAACCATTCTATGATTATACTTATCTTGTAACTCTGATAAATCTTTTTTTCCATGAAAAAATTTGTTTTGACTTATAGTTAATTTTTCTTTCTTAATCCTACCGTCATAAATTTTAGTTATTGGAACTACTACCACATGCAAGTGAGGTGTTTTTTCATCCATATGAACAACTGCATGTATTATATTTTCTTTATTCATTCCAATATCTTCAGTAACAAAATCAAGTGATGTTTTAGCCCATTTTTCAATTTCATTTTTGTTCATATCTTTGAAAAAAACACTATCACTTGTAAAGATCATCTCACAAGCAACATTGTTTTTTGAATCATTAACATATCTTTCAAAACTTTTAACTCTATCTGCTCTCATAGTGTTAATTCGTATGTTATGAACAGTTTTTAATTCTTTAGTAATTTCATTAAATCTTTGTTTATAAGTATCATTACATGAAATTAATTCAATGTTATCTTTACTTTTATTTAAATCAATATCAATATTTGTTCTAGAAATTCTCTCTTTGATATGTTTACATAGTCCGTTCAAGTCTGTTGTACTTTTTACTCCTTGAACTCTAAAAACTGAATAACTCACAAGTACCAACCCCTTTCAAATTAATTTACAAGTAACTGACAAATTTGTCAAAGTTGCTTAACTCACTAGGATATTGACAAATATCAATATCTACCGTTCGCCCTACGGGGTTTTTAAAATTTGTGGGTCAAACGTGGGTTTTTCGTGTGTTTTTTGTGTGTTTTTTGTGTGTCAAGCGTGGGTCAGTTGTGTGTTTTTCTATACTTTCATGTACCCATTGAAATACTAGGCTTTGCCTAGTTCCACACTATAAGTGGGGACAATTTCTCCTTATGCTCTACAACACATATAAAAAAATAAATGTAGCTATGATCTTTGACAAAGTATAGCTACATTTATTTTTTATTTACATTGATATTGGAATATGAAATATATTTATAATAAATTCAATTAATGTGAAAAAAACTAAAGGTATATTAAATATAATTACTATTAAACTTATTATTTGTTCTTTATATTTTTTAAATGAAATAATAGAACACGATATACTTATAAAACTAAGAATATATGTAACATATTCATTACTCATTAAGTTAAAAAAATTTATAATGTATGTATTATATATATTAGTCACATCAGTAAAAGCACCTAAAAATAATAAAATTGTGCTAATAATACTAATAATACTAAAAGTATATTTTTTCATATGTAACTCTCCTTTTCTTCTTTGGTAAATATAAGTTATCTTTATTAAGATAACATAAATTAATTTAAGTAAATTACATATTCAATAAAAAAAATATCGCTACTAGCGATATTTTTTATTTTAAATTATATATAAATATGTGTTTTTAAACTTATAAAATTTAATTTACAATTGTTTTTTATATAAATTTAAAGAGATTTTTAACAAGTAATTCTAAGTAATATTAAGTGTTACTTAGGGTATACCTTTAAAAACATTAAAGTAATTCAAAGTACTACCAAGTGTTACAAATAAGTAACTGACAATTTTATCAAAGTTGCTTATTTGCTTAACACAATAACTTATCTTTAACTCTACTAGAGTTCTACGAAAGCCTTTTTGTTTCTCCCTCAACAAATCATCACATCTACTTATCTCTAGTACTTTAATATGCCCACACTTTTTATCTCTCTGAAACTCTATTTCAATATACTCACACAGAAATAAAGCTGGCAAAAAAATAGTACGTCTTTTTATAAAAAAAAGAACAGGTACTACGTACCCTATAATACAAGGGCGAGAAAATTTGAGGGTATACTTTTTAAATTAAAACTTACAAAATCCATTTTTTACATTGATGAATTTTAATTTATGTTTTATAATCACTAAAGAGAAAAAAAAAGGAGCTATTATAATAGCCCACTTTTTTTCATACACGTAATATGACGTTCTAATGTTTTTATTGGTAGTGTTAACATTAGTGCAATTTCTTTATTTTTAAAGCCTTTTTCTTTAAGGCTTTTTATTTTTTCACGTATATGTGATATTCTCTCTTTTTCAGTTAGTTTACCCTGAGCCTTTAATTTCTCATGATATTTTTTCTGCTGATAAACCCTATCTCTTTTATTTTTTCTATTTTTATATTCATCATCAGAAATAATAGTAATCATTAGCTTTTGTTCATCTTCACTAATTTCTAAAAGGTCAATTAATGTCTCATTTTTATATTTATATTCTTTAATTTTATCCAAATAACAACGTTCAGCACTTCTTGTTGCTCTAATCACTTCATTTTCAGATAATGGCTGTTTAAACTCACCATTTAGCTCTAAAACGTCTTGTAATGCTTTTTCTGTGTCGTTACTGAATGAACACAGGTAATACCTATATAAAAACAATATCAACTCTCTATGCCCTTTTAAATCGTATTCTCGCACTTCACAAAGTTTTATTATGTCTTTTATTCTAGCAAAATATAAACTTCTTTCCCTGTAAACATAGTTTACTTTGCTTGGTCTACCTTTTGTTTTTTCTTTCGGTTTTAACTCTGGTAAAAACTCTTGTTGTATTTCTCTCAAATCATAAACATATTGATACGCATCCAAAATACTCACCACAGTTCCGCTCTTTGAATTTTTACTCCCAACAGGTCTTAGTACTCTAGTGCAATCTAAAGCTTGTCTATCAGCTCCATACGGCTTTAAAATCCTATATAAATATTCCTGCACTGCTTTCCATAACGGTAAAGCCATACTCGGAACAACATTTATACTCCATTCTAAATATATTCCACGCCCACTATCTATGATAAACGTTGGTCTAGGAATCGTTCTGTTAAAATGATTTTCCTCTAAATCCATTAATATCTGCTCTTTTGTAAACCTTGTATTATAAGTGTCAAGGTCTATATAATTTGCATTTAGTTCTTTTACAAACTCAATTCTTCTATATGTTCGATAAAAGGTATTTAGCGATATATATACATTTTCACACTCTAAATCTTGCTTTAATAAATCTTCATAACGGTAATGATGTTGATTAAAACTATCTTTCCCTTTCTCTGCTCTGCATATCCAACCTTTACTTTGTCCATGTATTATATCAAAGAATTCTTCTCTATCACTTTTCTTTAATTTTCTTATTCCCACTACTCTTACCTCCTTTCTCAAAATTAAGAAAATTATAACATAACTTTTCCTAATTACTAATCCCTAAAAAATATTGCTTTCAATATTTTTTCAGTAAAACACATGTTTTCACTATGTGTTTTAAAAATGCAGGATAAAGCGTATGCGATAACTTATAACTTAAAATTTTTCAGAAAAAATTTTATTTTCCTATACCAATTTACTTAAAAAAGAATCCTTATTCTTTTGAATTAATTTACGCTCCAACCCCTCAATAGTACCTTTTAATATCTCATTTTCCTTTTTAATATTTTCGTATTTGCCTTGCAACTCCTTAAATTCTTCTTCATCTTCAATTTTCCACTTTGGTGCTTCTTTTACATATGTTCCATTTTTAATTCTTGAAATAGTTGTTAAGCTAACACCTGTCATTTTATTTATTTTTCTGTATGCTAATCCTTGTTCCAGTAATTTTTCTACCTCTAAAATCACTTCTTTTGCAATTCTAGTTCTAGCAAAATCTTTATTTCCTTTTACCATATTTTCACCTCTTTTTATAAGTGTACCATACTTTTAGAAACTTATATATAAATAATGTTCCCGCAAAATATAATTTATTTTTTCTAACATCAGCTTATATTTACATTTTAAAAGTATGTTTTGACACCATAAAAGTTAATAAAAAAGCGGCTAAGATTTTTTACTTCTTAACCGCTGATTTTCAAGTATTCTGTTTTAAATTCTATCTCCGTATGGTAGTGACTTCATATAATTTTCTATCAATATCCAATCTGGCTTTCCATTATCCGTTTTAGGTAACAATATTTCTGTTTTTCTAATTAAATCCATTTTAAAAGCTCTGCCATAATTATATCTATATTTCTCTTTATCTATAATTGTCTTTACAAATAATCCAGTATATTTATTTAACCATTTTGCTCTGCAAACAACAATATGCTCTCCTGTAATAAACTGTTGTTCTTGATAGAATGTTGTGGCAGTTGTATCTCCTATAATTATTGCATTGGGTTCTTCTATTTCCATATCATCATCATTCAAAATATAACAATCACAACCATTGTTTTTTTCCGTTCTTGAAATAAATCTTACCATATGAGAACGCCATGTTTTAGATACTTCAAACTCAGCTTTTACGTATGCTGTAGATTTATATATATCTTCAAACAAGCCCCCTAATTTAAACGTACCCCATGTCTGTATATGTGGTAATAAAATTTTATTTTTCTCACTATTTTGAGTTTTCAAATGAGCGCATTTCATAGATAAAATATATTGCTCCATAAAAGTCCAATCCGGAATATATCCTTCATCTGAATATTTTTTCGTATCATCAAAATATGGAGTTCCATCACTATTTTTCTTGATTGGTAGCTTTATTTTTGATTTAACCATTCTGCTTGGTCGCCATTTTCTACCATACCCCCATCTATATCTTTCATGCATAATAACCGTTGCTACAAACAACCCTGTGTATTCATTAAAATCCCCATCTATTTTATATAGAGGATTCACATCGTGACTACATGTAAATGGCTCTGCTTGATAATAAGCATACCCTACAGAACCATTGTTTGTAACACAAATTGCTCTTCCTGGAAACATTTTATCTTCAATTTTATGATTTGGTAATTTTCCTGTTTTTGAAGATGCTTCAATTTCTTCTATAGTGTAATATCCCGTTACTCCATTATTATTATCAACTGCACCTAAAAATTTAATATTTCCTTTTCCAGTTGATTCCGGTTTCTTATTATAAAATCCTTTTTTTATATCAAAAATACGTATAAAATTAAAATATTTCCAACTTGTAACATCAAGATTCATGTACACATCCCTCCTTTACAAGATAAGATAAATAATCATTTATAACCTTTTGAAAATCATCTTCACATAAAGAAGAATACTCTGTTTCCATATAAGCCTCTGCTAACCATTCATCTTCCCATGATATTTTATGTTTGACAGAAAGTCCCGGCATTTCTTTTTTATTTTTATATAAATCAATCCATAAATCTTCTGTCATTGCCCATAAACTATTTCCATTTTCATCAGATTTTTCAATTCTACCTAAGCCTTTTCTTTTTATAAATTTATCATCTTTAAAATATCCGAAAAAAGTTTCTTTTTTAGATTTTTCATGACTTTGTGCTATATCAAATACCATGCAACATGCTACTGCTGATGCCCCTGGATAAAACATTTCATCTGGTAATGAAAAAACAGCATCTAATGTATACTTATCTAATATTTTTTTCTTAAAGTCTTTTATTTCTCCACTTGTCCCTATTGCTGCCTGCATTGGAAGTAAAACTGCAATTTTACAATTTGGTGCTTGTTTCTGTTCTATATATCCTTCAGATATACAATCTGCAATCCATTCAACAAAATGCAAACCCTTAGACGGATCTTCTTTTTTATTTGACTCCCATTTTTTTGTATAACCAGGATTGCAACATTTTTTTGTTGCATTATATGGTGGATTCATAAGAACAACATTAATGTAATTATCTTTTATCCATTTTTTTCTTTCAAACATTGAATCTTGAACAACATTTGAGTTACCATCACCATGAATAAGCATATTTGTAGAAGATAACCCAAATGCTCCCTCCTCATATTCTATCCCGTATATTTGAGTTTTCTTTACCTCATCACGTTCTTTTTCTGTTTCACAAGCGTCCATAGCATCTGTCATCGCTCTAACAAGAAATGCACCACTTCCACAGCAGGGATCTAGTACACGAGAATATTTATTTACTCCTACAATTCTACTCATAAAATCACAAATATGATCTGGAGTAAAAGCCTGATTTTTATCTGATTTACCGACATATTTATTAAATGTTGTAAAGAACAAATTTAATAAATCTTGTCCTGCAGTATTCTTATCATTGATATATGGAATAATATTATCATCAATAAAATTAAGAATAGTTTTTAATTCATCATAAGTAAGACTTGCAATATCTTGGTCATCTAATACTTTATTATTTAGAATCGCTAACTTACTCGCCTTATTTATACTTCCACCTCTTGTAAGTAGTCCCTCTAATATATTTTTAATATTATTAAATACTACGTTCTCTTTGCTTATTGTATTTCCAGTTTTAGGGTCTATAGTTTCCTTAATATTTTCATAAACCAAACCATTTTTCAAAGCCAATAAACAAGTTCCAACGAATTGACTTCTCAATTTCTCATTAACACCGTCAGAATGTAGGATTTCATTAAGTGTTTTTATAGAGTCGACAACTTTAATTTTATCATTTACTTTACCAAAACATATATCTTCATATTCTTCAAATGTTCTTAAATTTTTTTCATCTTCTACCTTATGTTCATCATCAATAATTACTGATTGACCATACCAAACCCATACATCATCACCTTCTGTTTCTGCAAGAATTGCAACAATTTTTTTGTCAGAATAGACTTTTTCATATCGAACATAATCTTGCAACTGCTCTTGTATTTCTTCCTTATTCCACTTACTAAATTTGTTTTTACATTCTACAAGAATAACCAATCTTTCATTTTCAAACCTAATATCTAAATATTGATGTTTAGTCCCTGTCTTTCCCTTTTGATAATTTTTTATATCTTTTCCAACAGAATTTAATGCCTTTACATAACTAAATTCGCCATTTTCAAGATTTCCAATATTATAATTAGCACCAATTTTATCTATAATATCAATTCTTCGCATATAACTTCTCCTTAAGTTCTATTTTTCTTCCTGTTCATCAGATATTATTTCAACCACGTTTTCAATTCTACAATCAAGAGCAAGACATATATTTTTCTATTAGTAAATGCCCTAGCGGTTTATAACTTAATGCCAGGCTTTTTCCTCTTTATCATTTTCTGATAAAACCTTTTAACAGTATATCACACAGTGTAAATTTTATCATAAAAATAATAGTAGTAATGGTCAACCTGCGTTTTTTCTGCATTTTTGCACCAAAGATTGTTGAAAGCCTTGATTTTGCTAAGTTTAAGTACAATTTAATATTTCTAAGTAATTTAGGTGCATTATTATTTAAATAAACATGACTAAGGTCACTAAAAAGATATTTTAGTAATTTATTGACCTTGTTTTAATACTATTTTATGTAGTCAATAATATCTTAAGTTTATAGACTATAAATGAGAATATAAAATCTTTACTCATTCCAATATCTTCAGTAACAAAATCAAGTGATGTTTTAGCCCATTTTTCAATTTCATTTTTGTTCATATCTTTG